>JAODLM010000452.1:0-113798 GCA_036937905.1 Salvia rosmarinus
GGATTAACACACTTCACTTAACTCGTTGATCGTGAGACGCAGCGAAAGAAAAACAGAAACCGACAAAAGCGGCCTGGCGAAACAAAACAAAACACGAAAACAAAAGCAAAAGCGTTGGGTTCGCCCAACAAGTGCTTACTTTAACGTCTTTAGCTAGACCATCACTAACCTCGTCAATCGGCGTTTGGTAGCATGACATCTTTCTCGACTTATGGAACCTTCTAAACTTCGCATTCACGGATGACCACCACGGTTATGGGTGGCCCCACTGAAGCTTGATGAAACACTCGGGTTCCATGCAGGTCACTTCTTTCTTCTCACGGCTTCCTCAATAGGTCGAGAACCCTCGTGGCGATGGCGATTATGATTGAGCAACAATCTTCAGGCTTTCAATGTCGGGTTGCTTGATGGCGTCGTATATGGAATTTTAGCTGCCATCGTTAATTAACCGCGAAGCGTGAGGTTTCTTCTACACATCAATCAGCGCCACGACCGGTTGCTGAAAAGGTCTACCAAGGATTAGAGGTTGTTGTTTGAATTCGGGAATATCTAGAATAACAAAGTCGGTGGGAAAAACAAAATCCAATTCTTACCACCACGTCTTGACGATACCTTTTGGATATGTGGTGATCGGTCGACCAGTCATCGGTGAGATCTTCGTCGGCCATCTTTCAAGGTGTAGCCGGTTGAAACGTTCAATGGCATCAGTTGATGCTGCTTCGTCGCTAAAACATTTGGGAAAATCGCTCGGCGATCTCGCTCTAACGATAAGCAGCGGGATCCTTACGCGGAGGGAGCTTCCTTTGCAAGGCGACCTGCACTCTTGGGATAGAAATTTTTCAAATTTCCCAGCTTCTTCTTTGAAGTCGTCTTTTAAGAACTTCATGGCCGGCATGTTATGGCAGCGAAGAAGCAATTTATCTCAACAGAAAACCTCTTTAAGCGAGCAAACTCCTCGTCGTATTTTGACTTGACAAGTCGACTCGGGAAATGGGACCGGAGGAATGTGCGTGCGGTTAGCCTGGGGGGTGCTTGCGGTCGACCTCGCGACCCATTTGGGATGGTCGCGAGGAGGTATCTTTTTGTGGACTCCTTCGCCAGCGTCTTGAAACTTGAGCTGTGACTCATGGCGCTAATTTCTCGGCGATTGCTCGCGGTCGGGTTTGCGACCTTTGGATCGCTCGTGAGCAACTTTCTGCCGCGGATACTCGGATAGCTCGCGGTAGGGTGCTTGTGGCCTTGCCTTTCGATCGTGGCGTCGTGGACAAAATTCGAGATGGCTCGCGATCGGGCTCATGATCATGAGCTCGATCCACAGTTTCGTCGAGAATGTTTTCTTGCTCTTCTTTCGGTGGGGCTGGGTAGGCTCGTCCGGCTCCTCGTCTAAATGGCGAAGCATTGACTCTTGGGTTCGCTCCGTATTACTCAAATTGGCCCGTCTTGTGGCGCATTCACTGCGGCTATTTGACCAATTGATTTTCCAACATCTTTATGTGCTTCATGGCCGTCATAGTCGACTCAGTGATTTATCTTACGCGGTGTTCAGCGATGAGCAATTCGATTAAGTGGCCAATTGTTGGTTGCCCACAACCAGCTAACGCATCATATCTTGAGACTTGGCTTCGGACTCTTAGATGAATCGACTATTGAGCTTCTTTGAAGGTTGTTGGAAATTAGAATGACTCCTCGATTGATGTGGTGGCGTTCTGTCTCAATCGACTTTTCAAAAGAGTGAACTTCTTCGTAGGGTAGTCATATTTGAATCACTCTCCAGCGGTTGCTTTGAGCGATGGCGTTCTCTCGGTTGGCCATTGATAGCTGTTGGCGACCATCTCTTCTAATTCAATTGCTTGCTTGTCGGTGATCGGTTTAATAAGCAACCTCGCCGATCATCTACCATCTTTCATAAATCTGCCGTATCGATCCAAGTAGGGTGTGTGATTTGCTCCTTGGAGAACCCGTGTTGTGGACATCGTCTTAATAGACCTCTGAATCTCTCCCGTACCTCGAATAATGATTCGTCGTGGTTTTGACAAAATGAGAGACTTGATGATGATCTTCTAGCGCTTTCGCCGGTGGAAAGTATTTGAAAAAACTTCTATAAAGTTTCCCCAAGTGTCGATACCATTTCGGTCAAACTCTTGAACCAATCTTTCGCTGCTAATGATGAGAAACGAACATCGCGTCGGATTGTGTCTTGTGGCACATTACATTTGATGGTGTCACAAATGTGACGTCTCGAGATGCGCATTCGGGTCTTCCGTGACTCCCACTGGCCCCGCTCTCGGACCATCTTGATCGGGGCGGTTTGAGCTCAAAATTGTTTGCATCTAAATGCGGGCTAACCCTCCTTGGGCTGTTCGGTGGGATGTCGATACATGTGGTTGAGAGGTTTATCCTCTGGAGGCGAGGACTTGAATTCCCATGTTCGCCATCGTATTTGCATTTGCAAAGTCGGCTAACATCGTGCTTCTTGCTCGGGAGGAATGCCCGGATTACAGAGTTGCTGCCATTGCAGCTCGTCTCTTCTCTCGTCCTCTTCTCCTTTGAGAACTTTCGATCTCGAGATCTAAAAATATTTCGGAGGTCCACGAGATCTTGTCGCATAAACCACACGAGAAGCTTGAGAGAATTTAGCGACAAAATAAATAAAATAATATATATATATATAACTTGAATTAATAAATCGAAATCGTCAATTATTCCTATGTAATCTTACGATCCCGTGCATTGAAAATTTGATGTTCCTTTTCACGTAAAAGTGTAATGATAGGGTGGCAGTATCGTATCCGAGATTGTATCACGAAAACATAGAAGCTAGCTCAGCGATTATTCGTCATTATTGAGCACGGATAAAGGGTGAGAGGTTTTAAGGCTTGAATTTAATCAAGCGAGGTAACTAAGCAGGAAAAATAATTAAAGCAATAAAAACACGATGAGAACTATAAAGAAAGACTAACCACAGGGATGCACCAATCCTATCCTAGCGATGTTTATCACACTTGTTACTAACGTTTTAATCCGGACAAGGCGGAAGATCACATATATTACCAACAACCGATTCACGACAATTGCGGCGGTTGATTACTAATTTTCCCTATTACGATTCGTCTACGGGAAAATAAGCAACTCAAATGGATCAGCTAAGAATATCTTCTCTGAATGTCTATCTCGATTCGACTCGAGGCTCATTCGTATCATGCATTCGATAACGATTGACAATTAATCTGATTCGTCGTTAACGACAACTAGATATGCATCAAGATTGATTGAAATCAACACATATAAATAAGCACAATCGAATCATGAATCGATGCGGAAGGTAAATAGCGATAGCGGGAATCACAACATATAGGATCGGATCATACGAACCACAGGATTAGAATAGAAAACTAGCGGACATAATAAGCGGAATGAAATCACGATTTAACCATAAGCAGAAATTAAATATATAAAACCCGTAGGGAAGCGTCGGATGAACAAGGTTGGTCTTGAATCGATCCGTTGAGCGAGCGGAAAACAAAAGCGATCGGGAGAAAGCGTTCCGATCGATAGCGAAACGATAAACTAAACTAGAATAGCATTAAAACAATACTAGAATTAAACTAAGCGAAGATTAAAGACTAAAAGCTATAAAAAGCGGGAAAACTCGAGTAAAAGCAGTGCAGGGCGTGATTGGGGTCTGCAGGCGTGAGGGGTGTTGCCATATATAGGCACACCCAAACCCTATTTCTTCTACGCGCGTCTCGTGACCACCTTAGCGGTCGCTAGGTGTGGTCGCGAGAGGTAATCCTCGTGGCCTTCTCGCCCGCGGATTAGCCTCTTGCGCTTAATTCACGGTACCTCATGA
The DNA here is from genome assembly GCA_036937905.1 of Salvia rosmarinus. NCBI lineage: Eukaryota > Viridiplantae > Streptophyta > Magnoliopsida > Lamiales > Lamiaceae > Salvia > Salvia rosmarinus. The sequence continues at coordinate 3,851 of JAODLM010000452.1, forward strand.
CACGACTAGCGGTGCGTAGCCATACTCAGTGGTCGCGAGAAATCGTCCGATGGCTTTCTCGCGCTGAAGCTTCGCTTCATGAGCACGTTCTCGTGATCAGCGGTCTTACAGGGTTCGTAGCGTGTTTCTGGCGGCCGACCTGGCGGCCGCTAGGTGGTCGCTAGAAACACGCCGCGATTGTGTGTTTTGGCTCGTGCGTGGTTCCTTGCTTGATTTTCAACATATAGACCTACACAACACCAAAAGAACGCCCAGGCGGTGTCTTCTAAAAATAGATAAAACATTAGGAATCGATACATAAGCAGCATTAAGCAGGCTAAACTCGTCTTCAAATATCAACTATAAGCGTGTAAAATCTTGGCGTTTATCATCTACAATCGTCTTGATTCGTCACCTCGGTCGACCATTAAACTTGCGGGTGTCGAGAAGTGAAATATTGCGATCTGGAGCTCTTCACCATTTTTGATGTTTTTGTCAGCGAGCTGGGTGCCGTTGTCAGAGATCAAAACATGCGGTATCTGAAGCGGCAAACTATGTTTTCCACACGAAGTGCGAATCATACGCTTGTAGGGGCTCGAGTGGCTCGACGACCCGTTTGTGGTAGTCTACAACTACGAAGTATCGAGTGACACGGTGCTCGGTCAAATGGACCAGCGATGTCGATCCTGCGCTTGCATGAAGCCGTGAACTACGTAGGCTCACGAGTTGATGCAGGGTAGCTTCTTGTTGTGGAGTGGGCGGCACGCGAGACACTTTGACAAGCTCGGCCGAATCTTGGATGAGGGTGGGCGATGTACCATAACATTAGTGTCTTCTTTGAGAGGCTCGTGATCGATGTGGCTTCACAAGATCCCATGTGAATCTTGTTTAAGCACGTGTCTGATCTTACGGCCCCAAGGCATCTCGGGAGAGGTTGAAGATAGGATTTCCTATAGAGAGTACCATCGTGTATGAGGTGCTTTTGGGATTGACTATCTTCTTTTGGCTTGAGGCGATCACGAGTAGTGCTCTTCTTCGAGATAAGCACTTTATAGGAGACATCGATTCGGCTCTGTCTCGGTGATGATCTGAAGCGTGGGACTCATGATAACGGAATGAACTTCCTCCCTTGAGGTTTTGTTGATGATGAAGCCACTTCTTGAGGATATCGACTCGGTACATTCTCCCTCGTGGGATACGATAAATTACGAATACTGAATGAATTCGACGTCTCGCTGCCTTCTCGAGGTATAAACATTCGATTCTCCTTGGCCTCGTGTTGCCGGGACACGGTTTACTACGACACAGGAATCTCTAAAGATCGGATTTTTCCACTTTCAATTCGCTGCGGTAGGTCACGAGATCGGTCTTCGTACTCACCTCGTTGTTTGTGGTCGGGAAGGTAAACCAGAAGTGAATGAGTCATTTCTTGTTTGTCGGGCGAGGCAAGATTCTGCTCATTACCGTTTGCTGACTCCGTCCACGTACATTTGCGGCCGGCCCTCAAGTATGTAGGTCGGGGTTCGCCGTTGTGGGAGTGGTGGTGAAGTGACCTCTTTTGCGGGGTTGACCTCGTAAATCGACCTCTACAGGAAAATCGGCTAGGGCTTGCCGCTGTAGGCTGATGCAGGCAGTATAAAATGTCATGCTTTCGCGAGCTCCGGTGCCAGCTTGGCTATCACATACGATGATTCCGGTTTTGACAAGACTTGTCTAGAGGTAAGTCGATCGATGTACTGAATTGAATGGGCTTGGAAATAAGGTCGGAGGCGTCGCTTGGCGTTCACGGTGCAATGCTAGTTTACCGAGAAGGTGGTGTATCTTGTCTCGAGCCATTTGAAGCTCGGTGATGAAGTAGATAGGAAGTTGTTTACCGACCTCATCTCGCACCGATACCGTCTTGATTGCCTCGTCACGAGGAGGCGGTATAAAGAAAGGAGTTCGCCTTCTTTCGGGCGGGCAGTGTGGGCGGTCGGCGGTATGCTTTCGGTGGGTGAAGGCGACATGATGTTCTTCCTTCAAGCAAAGTGGAGCTCTTCTCAAGATTTTGAAGAAGGAAAGTTGCTTCTCGGCAGCCGGGATAGGAATCTCTTGAGGCGACCGGACATCCGGTGAGTTTGTGGATCTCACGGATGGTTTTGATACTGCATGTCAGTACCGTTTGACCTTAGTGGGATTAAGCTTTCAAGCCTTCTTGAGAAACCCAACATCGAGAATTTCCCATTTTCACCATGAATGTGCACTTTTGGGGTTGAGCTTGAGATTTGCCGATCACGAGGAGTTGGAGGATCGTTTTAGGTCGTCGGTAGCAACTTTACATTTTTTAACTTTTGACCACGATGTAGTCGGCGTGAACCTCGACGATCTTTAATATGATCTTTGAATATGGCCTCACCATCCTTTGATAGGTAGCTCGGCGTTTTTTGGTCGAAGGTTATTTTCGGTATCTTGAAGACAAAGTCGATGAACGCTATCTTTGAAGCATCATCTTGGCTCGTCGGGACTTGGTGGTACCCTTGTATAGATCCGAGGCGAAGATCTCATGGCCCTGATGCCTCCAGCCTCTTGTCGATATCGGGAGGGTAGCAATCTTTGGGCGGTGTTTGTTGAGGTCGGTATAATCAACACATCGCCACCTCCTCGCAGCTTCGGACCTGGCGGATTAGCCATCCGGTCGGTGTTTGACCTCGAGCAGAATCTTGGCCTCCGGAGTTGAGTCACCTGGTCTCTTGCATGACTGGCTCTGCCGCCAAACTTCTCTACGCGAGGCTGGTTTGGTGGCAGGGTCGATGTTGAGGCGATGGTGATGAGCTCGGGTGACACTCGGTCATGTCGAGTGGGGACCACGTGAACACGTCCTTGTATTCCCTAGAAGGCTGTTTGACATGCTATCGAATATCAGTTGGACCAGGTGCCGACCTTGGCGACTTTGGAGGGTCATCGTCGCATAGTTGAAGGTTCTCGGTCGGGTCGTCCGGGGTGTCGACACGAGGGTTTTGTAATTGCTAGGCACGAGGTAAGGCCACGTCTTGAGTTGAGACTCGTGGCATTCTTTGGCTGCCGTTTGAGTCGCCTGGATGCTTAGCACTCAGCGGGGTGGGTATTTTGATGGTGGTGGTACACCAAGCGAGCGGCTTTGGTGGCGTATAGCGGTCTCTTCCTAGAATGATGTTGTGCGGAGAAGGAGCTCGGACGAAAAATTGAATGGCCTTGGTGGCCAGGCACGGGAGCTCGGCCTACTGGTAGCAGGAAGGGTAATGGCGCCCTCGAGTTGGACCGCCTCACAGGTGAAGCTCATGATTGGGATGGTGCGGGATGTATTTGAATCCCTCAGGCCTCGAGTTTATCCGAGCAACTCACGAAAGATGATCTTGTGGAGGCACCAATGTCGATGTGGACAGGTGGGCGTTCTTGTTGCCCGCCACGGCTTGTATGGTGATGGCGTCTGATGGGGCATGATCTTGGGCAACATGTCGTCTTTGGAGAACACGATGTTCTCACCGTCCGGAGTCGCTTATTTTTGGCTCCTCGGGATTGGCCTCCGAGCTTCGTTTTCAGCGGCGACCTCGTCGTTCCTATAAGCGATCGATAATGGCTGAGCACTGCTCCATCGCATTGGGACCCCGTCCTCGTCGTCTTGGGTTGGGTTGTCGTCGAGGTCGGCCGCGATTGTTGCCACCTCCATTCTTTCCTCTGCGCTTTTTGTTCCTCGGCCGGGTCGGCGAGGTATTTATTTCCTCGGCTAAGCGAGCTTCGTCGATCTGCGAAGCCAAGTTCTGCGGTCTTGATGTTGTGACCATACCCTTGGTGATAGTCATAATACTTAACCGTCGACCTCTTCTTGGATCCTCGCTTTCATAGGAGGGGCTTGAGAAAGAGCTCGGCGTGGGCTCAATCTCTCCTCCTCGATTTAAGCAAATGAGGCGTTGCCGCGAGGGTTTGGCGAGTCTAGCACAGGACTCGATCGGGCCTTTCTTGATCCTCTCAAAGCACGGCGATCGGCGCCTCGACCTCGGTCATCACAGCTTTCTTCAGACCTCTACTCGTCCCGGATCTCTCTCTTCCGATCGGACTAAATCTCCGCCCAGCGTGGTTGTCGACCGGAGTTCGAGAGGCAGTGGCCGTCTTCGGCTTTTCAGGGTGATCTCTTTATTCGATCGCGGGTCGATCCGTTCTTGAGCATTGATGATATAGAGATCGTTACTCTCGTCAATTTTGAGAGACTCTTTGATGAACCTTGAGGCGAAGTTCGACATCGTTTCATCCGCCCTTGGCGGATAGTGGCGAGTCGGACGAAGGCTGCGAGTGGCATCTTACGGTAGAAGCGCCATAAAGCGATCCATGAGATCACAGGCGGTGTATCTTTGTTACGGCGGGCGGGTGAACGATGTCGGGCGTTGGAGATCGGCACCTCGGGAAGATTTTACATATGAAAATCCTCCATTCCTTGGTTCGCCATGTTGGTGGTGTAGGTGAAGAAAGTCGGAGGGATCCGAAGACCATAAATAGCGGCGATGTTGGGTGCCTGTATATCATTTGAGGCGAAGTGTATCGAAATTTCTACGGAGAAAGGAGATGATTCTCCCATACGGTCGAACCCGGAGATCGTTGCTATCTCTCTACGGAGGGTGGGAGATCGTATGGCGTCTGTCGTCTCTTGAGGAGGTTAAACCGCCTCTCTCTACATCCGCTCATTCCGCCTCCACAGGCGGCATGCAGTGGTGGCGACAGGCGGTGCGGGGTGAATGGTTGCGACCACCTCGGTGAGGTGATTGACTTACAGCGGCGAGGCGATGTCTGCGTTCTCGGTTGTTGTGCGGTGAGCATTAGTCACGCGGTGGGGCGAACAACCTCGGCGCCATAATTACGATTCGGGCCTCGAGAGGTGCCGCTCCGTTTATCCTGCGGTGGAGGAAACTGCGGAATTGGCGGGGCTGGCGTTGAGAAACTCGAGACACGGCTCGGCGAAGACCTCGTGAGACGGTGAACCGCGCATTCGCGGTATTGAGTCGACATTTTCTTCCTCGTTAGGCGGCGATCACGGGTGTATAGGAATGTTCTCTATGTAACCCTCGGCGTGTTGTTGGTGGCGTTCGCGATCCCCTTCCAGCGGCTGCGTGACTACGATCGTCATCTGCGTGGTTGTTGCCGGCACCGCCCGGATGTACTAGCGTTTGCGTGTTCTTGCCATTAAATTATAGAAAAGCGAAGCTTTTTGTTCGGTAACTTCCACGGATGGCGCCAATGTTAAATCTGGTGTATGTAAATGAGCGAGATTGATGTAAGCGATGAGAACACAAGGGTTTTCGTGGTTCGATCGAGAATGAGATCTCGTCCGCGGTGATGATCCTCAATACTTTCACCATAATCGATTACAATGAGTGTATCTAAAAAGCTCTAGTATTCAATAAGTTGCTAACCACTTTACCGTCAACCTAACCTCTGTTTATACATGATTGTGGATCTTCTTTGGATCCCTTGATTGGTGGGATCACGATCTTCTATAGCGACCACAATCTCGCCATAGCCGACCACGATCTCGCCATAGCGACCACGATCTACGCCTTTGACTTACGTCTTGATTAGGGTCTTGATTAGGGTTTAGAGGTGGGCTTTGAAGCTTAACAGCGTGGGGCACGTCATCGGTCGAGGCCCAGCTCGTTTGAACTGTCGGTGGGCACGGCGGTTGGGCCATATCCATCGCCCTCATTCGACTTATTTAAGGACATACTAAAATGAGAAAAAATTGCTCGTCTAAGTTTTATCACGAATGTACTTTGCACCCAGGAGATGAGGGGTCGCATTTGCTCTTTGTCCGATTCAACGGTGACATCACATATCCATCGATGTGAGTTGTTAAAAAGAAGCAAAGTAATGAGTTTAAAACTTACCGGGTAATACACAATCATAATAGACCTTACATAAACAAGAAATATCCAGCGTGTCTGAACTAAGCGCTAAATACAATTGAATCTACCACCTTTTGTGAGATTTTTCACCATTGGAGAACCCATAATTGCGAGCCCCAAAAACCAACTCGGGTGGGACCTCGTACATTTGAACACAAAATTTATCGAGATATTTTGTGCCAACATATCTTGACTTTTGAATGCTAAAATTTACTTAGAACATACAAATATGTTGTGGCACTTTAAAGTCAAAATATCATGATTGACCTCATCTTCCTATTCAAATGCAAGATTGAAGTTATCCTCTTAAGTAAACATCGGTATCTATCACTCAAAATGAAATAGGAAAGAACAGTCGAAACGGATCTTCCACGAACAAGACCGATGATTAAATCATAACATCCCGGTTATTATAGGACATGGGCTCAGAGCTAAGCGTTGTCAAAGAATAAAACACAAAACATCCAAAGTCTCGGGTTCGAGTCCCGTGATCTGACCTTTAAATTTTGTATTTAATTGACAAAAAAAACACAAAATCTGACAACAATTTTGAGATGGCTGAATTTCAAAATCTTTCAAATACTATGGTGTTGTTGATATTGGAAATTTTCAATTAGATGCACAAACTACGACTATGAATTGAAGAAGTTGATCATGATCAATAGTGGCTTCCAATTAATTTACAAAGACTAATTGCTATAGTACATGGCTCAAATATCATCGTCGAAATTAGGACTACACGCTGTTACGGGCTTGGAATTTCCGTCATTATTATTCGATTATGTTACATTTCTTTTAATTTCCTTTTCTTTGTTAGAATTCTATTGAGTTTGTGTTTCTATTTTTGGTAGGAGAGGCAGTTAGTATTTAATGGCTTTTATTAGGGTTTTGATGGATTATCGTGGAGATTAATTGTGTTTTGAGCTACAAGGGTGCAAGCGGTTTTCGTTTGATTTTACGATTCTATCAATTTGGTCCGAGCTGCGGATCACGATCCGATCGACACCATGACCATCACACGATCGACCATGGAAAGGCTGGATAAATTAGAATCGATCAGAAGCGATGCAAAGGAGATGAGTACAAATTTGCCTTTCGAGACCATCTTTGGGAGAAATCGCGCCGGACTTTCGACAATCGCGGTGCGGGGCCTTGACTCGTTGTCGGTGATTCTTCAACAGCGAGAAAGGCACCGAGGAGGCGATGCTGCGCGGACAAGCCTGTCCGGGGCAACAAACTTGCCTCGACTTCCCGTTTTCGACGAGACGGACCGGTCGGTTGGCTTGCCGAGTCGACTTTACGCTGATTGATTCACTAGGCGGTTGAAGTGGCTATTTGTGATATCCATGGAGGGACTTGCTATCTATTGGGCAAATTGGTTTGATCACGTCGACGGGCCTTACTTGGGAGGAGTTCTCGGCGACCTTGGTCGCCCGTTTGACACAGTTTAAAGGCGGCCCGTCGGCGATTGGCGGATATGTCTGGGCGGAGTGTGGATGAGTGCCAACTTTGTTCGTGCGGTTGGCAAGCTAGGTTCTGGGCTCTCGATGATCACTACCTTGGTTACTTTATGAAAGGGTTGAAAGAGTCGTCTGAGTTCACTTAGGTTCTTTGCGTGCAGGGGGATCTTAGATCGACCATGGATGCAGCAAGGATATGGAAGATAATTTGGCGGTGCGAGGCGGAGGGCGGCGGTTCTTGAGTTATAGTAGCCCGGCACCACAGGAAATTATAGCAGATCGTCGATTATCTTCGCCCATAGAATAACCTTGTCCCAATAGCGACAGCTTGATTTTAGGGGTGGATTTTCCGAGGGTCGGCGGACTTCCTCGGCTCAATCAGGGTTTGAGGGACAGCCACAAGCCGTACTCGTTTTATGTGCTGTCTCACAAGATTTCCACGGACTTCGGGCTAAGGTTTATGATTTGGCTGCGAAACCTACACTCAGGGCGTGAGTGCCGCTTAAGTAGTTAACGCGTTATGTTGGCGAGGAGGATGGGTTAGTAGACTTACGACATGCGAATTTGTTGAGGCCTTAGGGTGGATGGACAAGCGGCTGAGCAGGGATGAGCCGCCTACGGAGGATGGGGCTCTCGGTATACTCCATGCGGGCATCACGAGTCCTCGCCTGATGCGATTGCGAGGAGTGATCGAGGAGACGGCGATGGTGATTCGATAGATAGTGGGGCCGGCCATAACCGTCTCGGCGAGGCTAATACCAACAACGTGTTTGAAATCGGATAAAGCGGAAGATTTGGAGTTCGGTTGGGTGATAGCGAAGGAAAGAATACGAGGAATTTGCGGTGGTACATTTCTACGACGGGTTGCGAGGTTGTTGTTGATTGTTATGTGTTTGCTTTAGGGGAGTTGGCGTCATTTTAGGGTCGCTGGCTGGCCACTTTGGGAGATATGCGTATCAATTGGGAAAACATGACCATGAAATTTGAGTGGAAGGTAACAATGTTGAGCGAAGGATCCTACCCTGCTGCCGTGGTGATGGGATTCTGAGGCGTTAATGCGCACCGTGATCTTGAATTACGGGCGGTTGTGTTGGATGGAGCGATCACGAGGTTGTGACGTGAAGCTGAGCAACTAGATGGGGTGTTGCGGTAATTGAAGAAGTTTAAGGGCCCAGGAACTTCCACCCAAACGGTCGATCGATCATCGGATTGAACTCTTGCCAGGGGTAGGTCCGATTTCCATGTGACCCTACCGTTACGGGCACACGAAACATGAGATAGAAAGGTTAGTGGTTGATATGTTGTTAGCTGGAATAATTCGGCTAAGTTCTGGCCGTTTTCTAGTCGGTGTTGTTAGTGAAAAAGAAGGATGGTGGCTGGCGATTTTGTGTGGATTATAGAGAGCTTAATAAGGTGGCGATTGCCGGCAACTATCTATTCCGTGTCTGAGGAGATGCTAGATAAGTTGGCGGGAGCATTGGTCTTTTCGAATATAGATCTTGATGCGGGTACCATCAAATCGGGGTGGCGGACACGGATATCCCTAAGGCGGACCTTAGGACTCACGGTGGTCATTATGAATTCTTGGTGATGCCATTTGGGCTAACCAGCAGCAGCTTTCAGTCCACTATGAATGATTTGTTCCGGCCTTATCGGGAAGTTTGTCTTAGTATTCTTTGATGACATATTGATATCTGACCACTCTTGGGCTGATCCTTTGAAGCGCGTCTTGAGTTGGTACTTGGAATCTTAAGGCTAATCATCTTAAGGCAAGCTGGAAGAAGTGTGCGTTTGGTTGTTTGAAAGGGAGTATCACGGCCACATTATTTCAGCCGAAGGTATGGCGATGGATCGGTTAAGATTAGTGCGATGGTGGAATGGCGGCGGTGAGTTTGGTGTCAGTGCGAGGTTTTGGGATGACCGGTTACTACCAGCGTTTTTGTCGGAATTATGGCATGATTACGACCTCGACCAATTTTCTCAAAAAAAGCCTACTTTAAGTTTGAATGGCGAGTGAGGCCGAGGCGGCTTTCCGGCGGTTAAGCGGCGTTGACCATAGCCAGTATTAGCCGTACAAGGTTTGACCGTCAATTTGTTATAGAATGTGATGCTTGGACTACGGCATTGAGTACGTAATGATCTGACGGTGCCGATTGCTTATTCGACAAGTCTTTAGGTGACCGCACTCTTTCAAATTGACATATGAGAGAGAAATGATGGGTTTGGTGCTAAGCCGTCCAACATTAGCGATCGTATTTAATGGGCCGACGATTCACCATGTTGTGGATCATGAAGTTTGAAACATCTCGACTCGAAGATTGTAACCCGTACGGCGGTATAAGTGGCTAAATTGTTGGGGTATAACTTTGTGATTGAATATAAAATTGGGGTCTCCAATGCGATGGTGGCGCGCTTGTCGAGGTGGGGAAGGTGGTGAGTTGGCGCCTTAAGTGGCAGAATGGTTGGGCATGCAAAATGTACTTAGGAAGCGAGAGGATGAGTTTATCGTGGGGGCGGTCTGAAGCCTGCGGGATCATCACAGACGATCGTGTGAGGTTTGAGGTGCATGGTGGCCTTGTTTTATAAAGGTGGTGTGGTGCTAGCGGTGACTTGGAGTGGATTCCCGCCTTCTAGGAGTTCCATGTCGCCTTCCAGGGGGACATGCGGGGCGTTCGAGCGTCTGATGGTTGGCGATGTTGTGTATTGGAGGGTATGTTTAGCTTGTGCGGGAGTATGTGGGAAAGTGTTTGGTATGTCAAGGCGATATGAGACTTTGTCGCATGACCAGGCTTTACAACCTTTGCCAATTCCAGTTAGTGTGGAAGGATGTGTCGATGGATTTTATTCTTGCCTTTACCCAACTCAGGGATACTCGGCTATAATGGTTGTGGTGGATCGACTTTCAAATGCGGGCATTTGTGGCCCTCAAGCTCGATCACGGCTCACGGTGGTGACTTGTTTGCTCGGGAGATAGTCCGCTTGCATGGAATTCCCGTTCAATAGTCGGTGACATGGATCTTATTTTGTGAGTTTCTTTTGGAAGGAACTTTTACCACTGTCGAATTATTGACTTAAGTTGAGTTCCGCCTATCGTCGAGGCGGATGGCCCGACGGAGGTGTTGAATAAGGTCTTGAAGCGTATTTGAGGTGCTTTACAAGTGAGCGACCTAAGCAGTGGTTCGTTGGCTTACGTGGGCTGAATATTGATGCAATCTGACGTTCGGATAAACTTCAAAATGACCCTTTTGAAGTGGTTTATGGTAGGGCACCACCTACATTGCAGCGATTTTGCCGGGGAGTGTAAGGCGGCAGCAGCGGTGGTGGCAGGGGCAGAGATGTAATCTTTGGGATGGCTTAAGGAAACTTAGTGCGAGCCCGGCAGCGGATGATCAAAGTCTTAATAAGCGTCGGAGGGAGGTAGAGTTTGCGGTGGGGATTTGGTTTTGAAGGTGCGGCCGTTTGGTGAACTCGTTGGTGGGCGGTCGCATCTGAGTTGGCGGTGAAGTTCTATGGGCGTTTGTGGTTGAGTGGCGGCGTGGGATCGGCGGCAAAATTATCTCTTCGACCTCTAAGTCGCGTACATCAAGCGTGTCTCGATTGCATAAAGTGGTGGGGAGTCATCCGGTGGAGGTGAGTTGCTGACAGTTTGGGCTGCCGGTGAGTATGGTTTTGGTGGAGTCGGCGTTGGCATGGAGGAATGTTTGGTCTTGAGTGTGACGAGGCGGTGTTGATTAAGTGGGTAGGCAGAGTTGAAGATGATGCGACTTGGTTGGGTATGGAACATGTTCGTGGCGGTTTCGAGACTTCAACCTTGGGACAAGGTTGTTTTGAAGGAGGAGGTTGATAGAGGCGGTGCGGCGGAGGAGGATGAGCCTCGGCCATGGCTCGTCTATAAATCGTCGAAGTCGGGCTTGGAAGCATTACGGGCTGGAATTTCCGTCATTATTATTGGTTTATATTACATTTCTTTTAATTTCCTTTCTTTGTTAAATTCTATTGAGTTTATGTTTCTATTTTGGTATGAGAGGCGGTTAGTATTTAAGGGTTGTTATTAGGGTTTTGATGGATTATCGAGGTGATTAATTGTGTTTTGAGCCTAAGGCTGGCAAACGGTTTTCGTTTGATTTTCTGATTCTATCATAAAACATCCAAAGTTCTCGGGTTCGAGTCCACCATGATGCGGCCTTTAAATTTCTGTATTTAATTGACAAAAAAACACACAAAATACAAGCAACAATTTTGAGATGAAAAGTGAATTTCAAAATCTTTCAAATATGATGGTGTTGTTCAATATTGGAAATTTTCAATGAGATGCACAAACTACAGCTATGAATTGAAGAAGTTGATCATGATCAATAATGGCTTCCAATTAATTTTACAATGACGAATTGCTACAGTACATGAATTGCGAAAATTCAGTTTCCATAAATTGAAAAAGTAAAGGAAAAACCTGCAAAAATCAAGATTGTAAGTTCTCAATGAGTTCTAACACATTAGTAAATCACTCCTAAAAACATAAGCAACATCAAATAAGAATGTGAACCACACATAGTCACACACACACACAAACGTTTGCATACACATTAAGCTAATGAGGTCACAACAATGTAATAGCAAGCTAGCAATGCACACAACAAAACACAAGACACAGAGAAAAGAATCCTCAAACAAAATTAAATAAAGTCAACATCAAACTAGAGAGCTAACTATCAAAACACACACTACACAAAAGTACCTTTGGTGGGTGAATTGGATTCTTGAGAAGAGAAGGCCTTCACTTGAACACGGAATTGGGTTTTAATGAGAGAACAAGAAATGGGCTTAGCCCCAAATCGGAGTGGGGAAAAGCTTGAGCACATAGCCATGGCTTTTTGTGGAGAGAATTGCGACATGGGTGAGATAATGGTTGCTCTTGAGTTGGCCCTCGCCGTGAGAATCTTTGTCATCCCTATACCCATAAGTTTTAAAGTTTATGGGCAAGCAATCGTCGTTGAAAGAGTTACACCGGCGCAATTAGATTGGTCGTTTTACTCTTTATGTAAATTGTAAATTTAATCTTATTGGAAATTATATTAATAAAGGCATTTATTTATCTAAAGTATTTGTTATTTAATAAATTATGTACTTTAGATAAAGTCCTTGAACCATGAAAAGTTATAAGATATGATCACGCATATGATGGTGATTATGAAATATATCTTTGAAGCTTTGGTCTTAAATTAGTTAAGTGAAATAACTATTCGAGATGGGACATTGAATTGTTGATGTAACTTTCGCACATATGATACATGCTCATAAGATGAGAATATTGTATTTCATCAATATTAACATAGTTGGCGTAAGTGTATATATGTGGGTGCTTGTTGAGAACAAGTACCTTTGGGCGACCCGCTAGAAATTCTTATATGGAATTTATCGAAATAAAATTACTAAATTATGATAGTACATGATTAGTCCTTTGACTTGAGACACATAGTAATCTTGTATGAGTTCTATTTCATTTGATATATTCTCGATTGCAAGACAATCATCAAAAGTTTATATTGGATGTAATATGAATGAATATGGAGATTGATGTGTGGTCGACAAAGAATCTATTACTTGTTTGAGACAAGAGAATTTCCTCTGAGTTTCATTATTCATAACTCGAAGACCTTGGCGAGCATGATGAATATTGATTCATAAGGAGTTATTGAGTTTAATGAAAATGTAACTATTGGGATTATTTATGAGTTTTCGATTTAATTCCATACTCGATATCGATTGGGAAATTAGATAATAGAAGGACCGTGCGTGTGTCTTGATTCATAATCAAAATAGGTTTACTAAGCTATTTCACCTAGTGCTAGGTGACCATGCTACTTGCTAGATGTTCCCATGGTTTATAGGTTCTTGAAATTAAGAGTTAATTTCAAATGAATTAATTTATTGAATAAATTAATTGAATAAATATTATTCGATTAAGTTGTATTTTGTTACAAACCTATTACTAGTGCTAGTTGTGAACTAAGAGGTCACACACTAAAAATAGAATGAGCAGATTGAATTGATTGATAGTTGAATCTAATTCTATATTAAATTAATTAGATTAATTTAATAAGATATAAAATTAATTTGATTAATTTTAAATCTAATGAAATCATTTATATATATATATATATATGGATATGTATATATATATATAAATATATATATCGCATGAAAGTTGAAGAGCTTATGGTTTTGCTAATTAAGAAAAATCAATTCTCTAATTATAAAATTAAAGAATTTTTATGGATGTTAATTGATTAACATAAAAGTTAGTAAGTGAGACTTTTCAAAATGCACGGTTATGACTTTCAATTAGCACAATCATGCCTTTTCAATTTAGCATGTGATCTTTGTATCGTGAATGTATATATGAAGAAAAGAAGAAGCTTAGTTTGTTTTTTTAACTTTTCTTGACTATTCAAAGATTTCGAGAGAGAATTTTGAGTGTTTAGTTTGGCTGCGAAAAACTACACACTTGGTTTGTTCTATTTTGTGTATACTTGATAGAGGAGACATTTGGATCCTGCGAGTTTGGAGAAACGAGCAATTGATTGCTCAAAACCCGACATCAAGCGGGTGCGAAAAGGTATGCTATGATTCGATCAATATGCATTATGCTTATACATCATATTAACGTGAAGTCGATAAACATTGTTGGAATGGAATAATTGTTATTTCATTTATTAACTCGAAAAATTTTAATTTCCGCTGCATTTTTCGACCCGAATCCAACAGTGGTATCAGAGCCAGGTTTCACTTTTAACATGATGTTTTTAGTTCTTTGTTGGCATGGATTAATTGTTAATTATGCTAGAATTTATTTTGTTATTGATAGCATGAGCGAAAGCTGAAAATCGCATGTGTTTATGAATATTGCCTTGCGCGTTTCATCAAACACTTGGTGACGTCAGTAAATGGGCGTGTTGTGGTAGGAGGCGACCATGGTGGCGAGGTGTGTGTGCCGAGGCCACCATGGGTGTTTGGGACTGCCTCAATGTGTTCCATTCACTCGAGTCGCCACGTGGGATTGAGATTTATCTCAAGTTTTGTCTAAATGAGTATTAAGCAAATGTGATATCGTTTTATGGCGAATGTCGTCATATAAATCGATATCTTGATTTAAATTTGATTTGGTATTTTAGAATTAATTGTTAATTCTAAATGTGTGATAAATTGTTTTATCCAAAATTAAATTTTATGCTTTTAATAATGAAATAAATTATTAATTCCACTTGGTAAATTTATTATGTTTTTATTCATGTGATGAATGTTAGCATGATTTATTTAGGGATGATCATGGGCGATACCGATGTGATGGTTTATTATTTTTATATGCTTTGGGTTTTAAAATGGGGCTATGAGCCTCTTATTCCATTCAATATAATCGTTTCATTTATGCGATTAGTGTAGAATAGAAAGTGAGGTTTTCTATTTTCATTGTAATTTTTTTTGGAGGGCGTTAGTCGCGAAGAAAATAAGAAGACTTAAAGACCCATATATGTATGGGGTTACATATGATGTAATAGATATGTCTTTCATTTTAAAATCCTTAGATTGACCACGACCGTTTTGGCTCAAAGCGGGTTGCATAAAACGACCGTGATCATCCGTCACTTTATGTATAGGATGCATGTTAGTATTTATTTAATGCTTATTTGCGCAAATCATGTGATGATATTTGCATTAATTAAACTCACCTAGATAATAGTTTTCGATGAGGTCTTGAAAATAAAACCTAAGTTTTGAAACTTTTATAAAAAAATTTAAAATTTGATTTCAAGTTAAATTGGACAAGTTGAATTGGATTCATCGTTCCAAGTCTACCATCAAAGTAAAGACATGAGATGCTACACACTATATCACTTATCACGAGTGGTGGGTGATTTTGTGATGGAAAGCGTGATCTTCACTAAGTATAGAGATACTCATGGAATAGATTTATCAATGTGTTGTCCATGAGTCGTGGAATATATTGGTGCTCTATTTACATGAATGTTTGATGGGTATAACTTGACACTTAGTACTATATGGGCTCGTAAAATTGAGGTATATAGGAAGAGTGAGACAAAATAAAATTAAGGGTTATATAGAGATATAATCGTCGAAGAGTTGACTCACAGATAAAAATATTTCATGTCTTCATAATATTGAGTTATGGAATATTTTATTGGATATAATCCTACTAGGAAATTCGATTTTCAATTCCATTTGGGGTTATGGAATTTGAATAAAATAGTAGGAGACAATTAATTATTAAAGACCTTATATTAATTGAATATATTTTCCATAGTACGCTAATTTTCGCATCTTATTTGTAGATTATGCGCAAAATGTCGAAAAATCCATTATCGTCAATTCTTGACCAAAACAAACTTCTTGGTACAAACTATGTTGATTGGGTGCGAATTTAAAATTGTTCTAAATTCGAAAAAGAGGCTTATGTCTTGGATGCTGATGCGAAAAACTTCTTGATGATTGCTGCAAATGATGTACTTACAGTACCAAAGTCATGTTGATGACGATTTGCAGGTTCGTTGCTATATCTTAACATCGATGTCGAATGAACTTCAAAGACAAAATGAAGGTGTGGCTTGACATGAGATCCTTATCCGTTTACAAAGGTTATGCGGAGAAAGTATTGAACAACAAAGATATCGATATCTAAGGAGCTTTTCGATTGTCGTATGATTGAGGCTCTTCGGTCCAAACTCATGGGTGAAGATGATAGCTCTTATGGAAGGTTGGGATCTCAGAGAGTCGAGATTGAAGTTGAATTGCAAAGCGACCTCATGTTGCAATCTTTGCCACCATCATTTGACACTTTT
The DNA here is from genome assembly GCA_036937905.1 of Salvia rosmarinus. NCBI lineage: Eukaryota > Viridiplantae > Streptophyta > Magnoliopsida > Lamiales > Lamiaceae > Salvia > Salvia rosmarinus. Next base: position 20,054 of record JAODLM010000452.1, read on the forward strand.
GTCGTCAACTTCACTATCATAGCATGACAACTAGTCTTCGAACTTCTCGATATGCTGGTAATTGGTGAGTCCACTATGAAAAGAACAAACTGTTTTTCTTGTTGGTTCGCTCATAGTCCGAAAGCTTGAAAGGCTAAGACTAACAGTGGAAGGGAAAGAAAGATGAAGGTTCATCTAAACCCGACAAGTTGAAGGCACGAGGGTGGAGTAGGGAAGAAAAGAAGAATGCTCAATCAATGACACTTGCCATTTTGCAACAAACGGGACATTGGAAGAGGTGCAGGCATATCTTGCAAGCTGAAGGGTTCGGTATTTACTATGTTGAAGTTAACTTATCATTAGCGATGCTACGTGTGTATTGGATACGGTTGTTCCTCACATCTTTGTAATGAATTACGGTGATGGTGGGAACTAAGTTGAGCAAAGGAGAGCAGTTCTACGTATGGGCGATGGAGCGAGTTCTTGCTTGCAGTAAGGGCATTTACCTAGCTCTTGATAGTGGTTTAAACTTGTTTTGAACAATTCTTTTACGTACCTAGTTTGATTAAGAACATCATCTCTATTCCGGTTTTGGATAGAAAATTATAATTTTCAATAAAGGGTGGAATATGTTCCATCTTGAAAGATCTTCTTTAATTTATTCTAGTGTATTGGTTAATGGTCTTTATACTATTATACCACAAAAAACTATTTTGCATATTCAACAAAGTAAAGAAAATTAGATAATCATAGTTCCATAAAGCTTTGGCACTCGGACTAGGTCATATTTACGAGAAAAGAATGAATCAATTGTCTCGATTGCTTGGTCTTTCGAGCGAGCAAAGTTGGCAACTTGTGAATCTTGTCTCAAGGAAAGATGACAAATCATCATTGTGGGACAAGTGGGCGAGCTCAACATCTATTCTATTTGATCCATACGGATGTTTGCGGACCACTAAGTGTTAGTGCTCATGAGAACTACCACTATTTCGTAACCTTCTTGATGATTACTCTAGGTATGGTTATGTGTACCTTTTAAGGCACAAATCTGAAGTATTTGAAAAGTTCGAGGAATTCGGACAAAGTGGAGAAACAAGCGGCTCGATTATTAAAGTTCTTGATCGATAGAGGAGGTGAATACTTGAGTGGTGCATTTCTTGATTATCTAAAGAGAATGGGATTCTCTCACGGTGGGCGCCTCGCAGCGCTCCTCAACTCAATGGAGTTTGAGGCGCGAGAATCGTACCTTGTTAGACATGGTGCGATCTATGATGGGCTTCACTTCATTACCTCTTTCGTTTTGGGGATATGCTTTAGAAACTACAACACATTTGTTAAATAGAGTGCCATCTAAAGCTGTACCTAAAACACCATATGAATTATGGTTTGGCAAAACACCTTCTTACAAATATCTAAGGATATGGGGGTGTACTACTTATGTGAAGCAGTTAATGGGAGATAAGTTGGATATGAGATCCATCTTATGTAATTTTGTGGGATATCCAAAAGAGTCTATTGGATATTATTTCTATGATCCCTCGAACAAAAGGTGTTTGTTTGAGGAATGCTACTTTTCTTGAGGAAGAGTTTACATCAATAAAATAAGATTGTAGAACTTGTGAAACTCAAGAACCACAAAGTGTCGGTTGTGGTGAAAATACTCAATCAACAAAGGTGAAACTTCTTATGCAAACCGTCAAAGTCCACGACGGTTTCTAAGCGCACGATAGGTTGAACTTATTGATGGAAAACAATAAGGAAAAACCTCATATGGATAATGATCGAGAACTTATTCGAGGCGATTTATGACATTGGCCGAGATAAGTGGCTAGAAGCTATGCAATCCGAAATGGATTCTATGTACTTTAACAAAGTATGGATCTTAGTGGATCTACCAATTGGAATTGTTCTATTGGATGCAAGTGGATTTTAAGCGAAAGCTTGGAGTAGATGGAAATATGGCTACATATAAAGCACGCTGGTTGCGAAGGTTATACTCGAAAGGAAGGAATTGACTATGAAACTTTCTCACGAGTTGCGATGTAAGTCCATTCGAACTACGCTTGCCATAGCTGCATATTATGACTATGAGATATGGCAAATGGATGTAAAAGCTGCATTCCTTAATGAAAACATTAAGGAGGATATTTATATGGTGCGACTGAAGGCTTTGTATCTAAGGGAATGAACAAAGGTTTGTAAACTTCAAAGATCAATATATGGACTTAAACAAGCTTCAGGAGTTGGAACATCCGATTCGATGAAACAATCAGCGTTTGGTTTTCAAAAGAATCGGAAGAGCCATGTGTGTATAAGAGAGTTAGTGGGGCCTTGATAGTGTTTGTTGTGCTTTATGTTGATGACATCCTAATCATTGGGAATGATGTTGGAATGATGCAATCAACAAGAGTTTGGTTGTCAAAACAATTCTCCATGAAGGACTTGGGAGATCGTCCTTCATCCTTGGAATTAAAATTTATAGAGATAGATCGAGAAGGATGATTGGATTATCTCGGTCCATATACATTGACAAAGTGTTAAAAGGTTTAGCATGGAAGAATCAGCGTGGGTTCTTGCCAATGAGTCGTGGTATTCTCTCTAAATCTATGTCTCCTCAAACACACGAAGGGAGAGCAAATGACTCGGGTACCTTATGCTTCATGATAGGAAGTATAATATGCGCCATGTTATGTACGACGATGTCGCACATGCTCACGAGTGTCGCGGCGGATATCGATCTAATCGGTGAAGAGCATTGGAAGGTCGTAAAATCAATTCTTAAGTACATGAGAAGAACTAAGGATTTATTTTGATCTCTGAAATGGAGAACTAAAACTAGAGGTTTCACCGACTCTAGCTTTCGATGTGATAAAGATGACTCCAAATCTATGTCGGGATTTATATTCACTTTGAATGGTGGAGCAATTTGTTGGAAAAGTTCAAGCAAGAAACAATTGCTGATTGACCATTGAGTGAATATATTCTTTGCATCGATCTTGGGCGCAAAGAAATTTGTTTGGATAAGGAATTTCATTCAAGAGTTGGGCGTAATTCCATCATTTGTTGATCTAGTACCTATATCTTGTGATAACAATGGAGCTATTGCGCAAGCTAAAGAACGAGATCTCATCAAAGATCAAACACATTATGAGAAGATATCACTTGATTAGAAATCATTGGTAGAGGCGAAGTCGTGGTGGAGCGAGTTGCTTCTGGCAGAAAATGTAGCAGATCCGCTAACTAAACCCTTGTCACAAAAGGTATTAGAGGGACATCTTGATAAGATGGGTCTAAGATACCGCAGGTGATTGGTGCTAGAGCTTAGTGGGAGATTGAAAGAGTTACACCAGGCACCAATTAGATTGGTCGTTTTACTCTTTTATTTAAATTGTAAATTTAATCTTATTGGAAATTATATTAATAAAGGCATTTATTTATCTAAAGTATTTGTTATTTAATAAATTATGTACTTTAGATAAAGTCATGAACCATGAAAGTTATAAGATATGATCACGCATATGATGGTGATTATGAAATATATCTTTGAAGCTTTGGTCTTAAATTAGTTAGAGTGAAATAACTATTCAAGATAGGACATTGAATTGTTGATGTAACTCACATATGATACATGCTCATAAGATGAGAATATTGTGTTTCATCAATATTAACGTAGTTGACGTAAGTGTATATATGTGGGTGCTTGTTAGAGAACAAGTACCTGAGCGACCGCTAGAAATTCTTATATGGAATTTATCGAAATAAAATTACTAAATTATGATAGTACATGATTAGTCCTTTGACTTGAGACACCATAGTAATCTTGTATGAGTTCTATTTCATTTTAATATATTTTTCGATTGCAAGACAATCATCAAAGAGTTTATATTGGATGTAATATGAATGAATATGGAGATTGATGTGTGGTCAACAAAGAATCTATTACTTGTTTGAGAAGAAATTTCCTCTGATTTTCATTATTCATAACTCGAAGACCTTGGCGAGGCATGATGAATATTGATTCATAAGGAGTTATTGAGTTTAATGAAAATGTAACTATTGGGATTATTTATGAGTTTTCGATTTAATTCCATACTCAATATCAAATTGAGAAATTAGATAATAGAAGGACCGTGCGTGTATCTTGATTCATAATCAAAATAGGTTTACTCGCGATTTCACCTAGTGCTAGGTGACCATGCTACTTGCTAGATGTTCACATGGTTTATAGGTTCTTGAAATTAAAGAGTTAATTTCAAATGAATTAATTTATTGAATAAATTAATTGAATAAATGTTATTCGATTAAGTTGTATTTTGTTACAAACTATTACTAGTGCTAGTTGTGAACCTAAGAGGTCACACACTAAAAAGTAGAAACGAACCGATCGAATTGATTCAATAGTTGAATCTAATTCTATATTAAATTAATTAGATTAATTTAATAAGATATAAAATTAATTTGATTAATTTTAAATCTAATGAAATCATTTATATATATATATATATATATGGATATGTATATGTATATATATAAATACATATATCGCATGAAAGTTGAAGAGCTTATGGTTTTGCTAATTAAGAAAAATCAATTCTTTAATTATAAGAATTAAAGAATTTTTATGGATATTAATTGATTAACATAAAAGTTAGTAACCGTGAGACTTTTCAAAATGCAGTTATGACTTTTCAATTAGCACAATCATGCCTTTTCAATTTAGCATGTGATCTTGTATCGTGAATGTATATATGAAGAAAGAAGAAGCTTAGTTTGTTTTGCTTAACTTTTCTTGACTATTCAAAGATTTCAAGAGAGAATTTTGAGTGTTTAGTTTGGCTAGCGAAAACTACACACTTGGTTTGTTCTATTTTGTGTGGACTTGATAGAGGAGAAACATTTGGATCCTGCGAGTTTGGAGAGCGAGCAATTGATTGCTCAAAACCCGACATCAAGCGGTGCGAAAAGATATGCTATGATTCGATCAATATGCATTATGCTTATACATCATGTTAACGTGAAGTCGATAAACATTTATGGAATGGAATAATTGTTATTTCATTTATTAACTCGAAAAATTTTAATTTCCGCTGCGTTTTAGACCCGAATCCAACATAGCCATGGCTTTTGTGGAGAGAACAAGAAATGGGCTTAGCCCCAAATCGGAGTGGGGAAAAGCTTGAGCACATAGCCATGGCTTTTTGTGGAGAGAGAATTGCATCATAGGTGAGATAATGGTTGCTACTGCAGTTGGCCCTCACCATCAGAATGCTGGCCATCCCTATACCCATAAGTTTTAAAGTTTATGGGCAAGCAATCGTCTGACGTTGTGCGAAAAGCGCAAAACTCGATGAACTGACATTCATGAAGAGTCGGAAGTGGTATAGAAAGGTCACAATCTGGATAATGGATGTGTAAATCATTTAATCATTTTTTTTAGAAGCAAAGATAATTTTATAAATTTGCAAGTCTCTTCCAATACAACTGATATAATGTTCTTCGGAATAAAATCTGCACCTATAAAGTTTTGATTTCTAGATAAAAAGTTAGCAACCCTATTACAAGTTCTAGGGATGAACTTAAAGTCGAGGACCTGAACTCTTCTCGCGAGTGTCAAAATATTATCTTTAACCATCTCACTGTATGGATCTAACTCTACTTCACTACCCAATCCGCTGATTAAGTTTTGGCTATCACTTTGCACATACAATTTAGAGATGTTCTACATGAGGACCATATTCAAACCATAAAGAACCGCAATACCTTCCAGCAACGTCGTTGAGCTAGCCACTCTAGCTTCAGTTTTACACGCAAAGATAACCTTATCTTTTTCATCTCTAAAATTGACACTCAGGCCAACCCGATCGTCTTGAATAACATTTATATCACTATCCATCATGAACATAACCGGTGGAGGAGGTTCCCATTTCTACAACCTATCCGTTTCAATCCTATTTCCAGCATCATGTTTAAAATTATTAGTCATCCCCATCCAGCATTTATGTGTTACGGATAGAACTTCTATCCAGTTAACGGAGTGTTTGGTTCCGAAGATATACCCAAGATTGCGTACGTATCTTGGCTTAGCAGCTTGTTTGGTATCCTACTTTCGTATCTTGGGAGCCCACGTTTATTAAGCCGTCCCGGGGGTAAATCACTGTTTCGCTATAGCTTACCCATCTAGAGTGCGAGTTAAGTTTGGGTATCTAATCGGAACCTAGCTATAGATATAATCAAGGAATGACTATTGTACCCCCTGTATTATCTTTTTGAATGGGAAAGTAGGACAGCCCCCACATTCAAATCCCCTTACCAAGAATATGATTCAAATGCCTAGCTCGACTTTTCCTCGGCCTCCGATTATTCAAGTTGCGTCGCTTGTGAGAGATTTCCTATCCAGCGATTCGACTTCACGACGGCGAGGCGACAAGCGATTTGATCCGTAAAGCCACAAAGAACACATCCCTCCCTTGTTTGCATAATTTTTGAGTGCGCTTACTAGGTGCACTAATTTTTATTCAATGTTTCAATGTTTTTTACTTGTGGTTTTTATCGTGTTTTGTATCACGATGGTTTCTGCTGTGCTTCTCGAACCTGGAATTGGAAGCTGGCTGAACATTTTCACTATACGCGCCTAGGGTTAAATTTTTTGAAAACACTCTGTCAAACATCTGTCTTCGAGGTGAGAAATTTTCCCAATTGCATATTCCAAGTATCGTTTATCGTTTAATGGGTGTTATTCCATGCTTAATCTGATTTCTACGCTCTTGGATGTGTGTCCGCTAGCTAAGCCATGAGTAAACTGTTGTTGCTTTTTATCTATCTTCTTTGAAATCGCTCGATGAGTCCGTTGACTATTAGATCGAGACACGAAATCATGAACTATATAAGTGTTTTACAAAGCTCAATTGCAGTTTGGTAGTTAATTTGGGATTTATTGAAACGAAAAAAAAACAGAATGGCACGGGTGGTGTCTACAAAGTATAATGTTTGATTTCTGAAAAATGATTTTTCAGAAAACACGTCTTTGCCACATAATGCATAATGTTTGATCAGGGATTGTTCTGGAACTTTTTATTTGCTGTGTGAAAATTCCTTTTTCAGAAAATAACGCCTCTTGTGTGAAAAATCATTTTTCAGAAACATATCTCATTTTTTGAGTCTTTTGAAATGAAAAAAAAAATCGAGAATGCATAATGTTTGATTATCTTGTTTTTGAACTCTTTATTTTTTTTAAGTGATCGAGCACGATTGATAGAATAAGTCAAAATTCATTTGGACTAAACATGTCTTTGCCACATACTTAACGATTTGGTGTGTGACGAGTTGTGACATACCTTGTGATATTTATCTATGCACTAATTTTTATTGAGTGTGAACTTTGCAACTTGTTAGAAGCATGTTTGAAGCAAATTGTTAATTTGGTTGCATCCATCCAATCTAAGGGTCAGTGTCGGAAAATGCATCGATGCGTTTATAAGCTCCAACACTAAGGCTCGATTGAGTTTATGTTTTGATGGTATGTTGCTATCTTAGTATAGGTGCCCTTAGATTTTGTGTTATTCTTTACGGGATCTTGGCTCTATGTCAAATCATATGCATAGGTTCTTTATATCTATTAGTCGGTTCTTTGCTTGTAAATTTACTAGTCGGCATTTGTTGATATAAGTTTGACCTCTTAGATTCCATCTATTGTTACGCCTGCTTTCGTTTGATCTATTGAGTGGATTATTTGTTAAATTAGTCAATTTTGAGCAAAGATTTATGCTTCTTGTTGCTAAACCTACTCTCGAGCAGGAGTATAACCTTTGCTCTTCATTTTGTAATCATCGAGCTAGTGTGCGAGATTGGATCTAGATCTTTGTTTTGAGAAGAAGAACAACATTGCCAAATCCATGGAACAAGAACTTAAAAGGTGATCAATTGTTACACACGATATAAGATTCTATTGTTGCGTTTCCTCCTATTTTTATTAACATTTTACGTATTCACTATTTACGCAGGCTATGTGCGCTACGACTGAGATCGTCCGGACCCTCATTGTCGATATAGAACGAACGTTCGTGTAAAGAATGCCATGAATAAGATCAATGCGAGCAAGTCTGTGTGTGAAAATTTTCAATAATGAAACTAAGATTTTCGATGGATTTTCGACTTTTAGTAGGTGATGTAAAATTTTCAATATCTAAACGACTTCTAGGATGAGGTTGCTACTAATGAGGCTAATGAGGCGTAGAAGATTCTCGCAGATCAAGAAGGCCGAGGGAGGTCGAGTCAAGTACTTATCGGGGCTTGGCATTGCCCCAAGCGGCCGAGCAATTATGGATGGGCTGCGAAAGTGTGCTCGCCTTCTCGAGAGAAGCGTGCCGGGACCACGGCAAAGGATGTGATGGACATGGTCCTTGTAACTCAAGATTGACACGATCACGAGGAGATCGGGGCCTCCTCGAAATCTGTTGTTGTGTTTATCCCACGACCCGGTCTTTGTCGAGGGCGTCGCCTCTCGGATCCGTGAGGGGCCTGCGCAGGCCGAGACCGTTCATCATCGAGCTCGGTTATGTCTATGATAATGATCGTAGATAGATAGTTTTAGGTTCATTTCACCGATCATTGGGTTTATGATATGGCTTGAATTCGATTTGAATTTATTCGGTTTTATTGGTAGGGTACTTTCATTTTCCGCTCTTGACCTTTATAGAGTATTTTTCTTGGTTAAGATTTATGAACATTATTCTTTATCCTTGGTTTCTGCTATCTTTTTGCTTTTTCTTTACAATTTCTATTTTACATTGCATGTATTTAATCTCATGTTATTATTCTTACTGATAAAATGAAATAAGATTGGCACACAATAGAATACTTTGTAAGAAAAAATATTGGAGTCTGTTTAATAATGATCAACTTATATTACTTCTTCAACACAAACCAATGGATCCCTTAATTCCATTCCTAATCCACATACACCATATAACAAGGAAATCGACAATCAATCTTAGGAAGCATGCTGAAAATTAAACCACAACTACACAAACATATAAGATGTTAAATGGAATAGTTTATACGACCTTGAAATTTCTTCATTCCAAACCAAATTCACCACATTAACTCAACCAAAACCATCAAACCTTGATTGAAAGTAATTAGCTGACATGATCACCAATCACTCGCTCACTCCAAGCGGTCACGAGGGCTCGGGGTGCGATTGGGCCAACCATCCGTGCACACCATACGACGCGCGACCTTTCAATAACGAATTCGCTCATTCACCAAAACTATACTACTTTTAACCTTTAGCCTTTAACATAAAAGAAAGATATTTAAAAGTCTATATGCGGTGCAAATCATCTCAAGAATTCTTCTTGTTTACATTTTTCACTTCATACAATCAAAAGGGCTCTTTCTATCTTTCATCAAACCGGCAAATCTTTAATTCTCATGCTCGGTTTGAGAGATCGACTTCTGCATCAACAACACACAACCAATAAAACATTACCAAAAAAAGAAGAAAAACATAATTCTACACGATTAAGTTACTTATTACCACAATCCATGAATGAGAACATTGCATCTATCCTTAATCCATGAAAACTCCTCCTAAAGACCGCTGACTTTGCCTTCAAATGTGTAAGCCTTATAGCTCATAACCTCTTCTTCCTCGAATCTCGGGATCATTAAAACTCCTTGATTTGAAAACTGAAACACGGTGATCTTTCCTTCTTGACTTAGTGGAGGCTCGGTGCAGCACTGCCGTACGGTAGTGTGAAGAAGTGTTGTACGACCATAAATCAATTACCTCAAAACATCAATCAATTGCCTCAAACATGCTTCTCGAACCTGCCACATTCCCAAAACTGTGAATAAATTGGAGTCCTACTAGTTAAAAGGAGGTTTGTTGACAGCCTAGATTATACATGCTTTCCAATTCTATTCCTTTTGGTATATTGCCCACAAAACCAAGCAGACGTTTTCAAGACAAAATAACAAGCCTACGATTACTAACCTTCTTGCTGTGAATTCATACCGGTCTACTATAACGGCAAAGTGGTCTTCTTCGCACCCACAGTGTAAAATATTTTGGGAGAATGGATGGGAGGGATTCTTCCCTCTAGGTTGCGGATCCTGTGAAATAGAAGCTGAAATCATTAAACTAATCGCAATCGATTAGTTTTAACCCTACTAACATACGCATAGAATCTGAAAATATGCAAAAATAAACACTATGTAACCCATCAACAGGATTCGCAATTGCATATTTAGGTATGTATTAACTCGCACAGGACATACACAATCAAGGATGTTTATACTCATTGCAAATGCAGTCATACAATTTTTCAAATACCTTACTATTTCGCTAATATGGAATTCGCAACAAACAAAGGGAAAAGAGGCAACTGCCATTTAGTCATGTTCAACAATTGGCCATTTTAAGCTATCGGTAAGAAAGGGCATTGTTCTTTGTAAACAATGGAAGCACCAACACATATCATAGATACAAGTGCACCCTAGATCAACATTTTACGGAAGAAAGTTCGGGAATTTAGTAGCCTATCTACAACAAACATCCAGAGTACTGGATTTATAAATCTCACAACACATCAATCACATCTCAGAAAAATATTCACCAAATATTTGTAAGAGAAAGCTAGATAGATAATTTTAAACCGCATCCAAAAAGAAAATCCAGGAGCAGACTACACTTTTCCTCAGCAAATCAAGAGGCATACACAAATTACATATGACCAGACAACATAACATTGCCCAGTAATTTGGGCACCGGAAAATAACTTGCAACTGAATAATAGTAAACTTATCTAGTAAACTATTAAGCCACATATAATCAGATTCCTGACGTTTCGAACATATCAAATTAAGATCCTAGGCGATACAACCGAACACAAAGGTAATTCAAAATGGTTCAAGCAGCGAACTGATGAAATGTAATCAAGAGAGAAAAAAACTCACTTCAGATGGGGGAGGTTGTAAAACTCTTGAGGCTGCAAAGAGACAGTGTGAAGAGCTAACGGAGATGAAATTGCTTTCCAATTGTCATTAAATTGTAAAACTCAATTAAATCATGATACCTCAAAACGCACACTACCAGGAACCCTAGGTTTCAAAATCAATTTAGTCCTTTTGAATACACGGTGCACATACGCGATTTCGACTTTACGAAGGTGTGATGAAGAATGATGATTACGGCGGCGTGCAACTTCATAGCTGTCTTGTCTGAGTGTTCTTGAGTTGAAAACATAGAACAGATTGGGACGGGCACATGAAGAACCTTCTTGCTCGATCTTGAACCTTTACGTGCCGTCGGAGAAGATGGGGTTGAGAAAGCGAGAAGGCGCGAGTCTTTGCTTATCGGGCTTACCACATTGCGAAAGGGCTCGAAAAGCGAGAAGGCAAGCGAGGATAGTGTGTTTGAGAAGTTGTTACTGCGAATGTATGTCTCGGGTGGTATTATCGTTGATGTATTACTTATGAAATGGTAAATCTATTCGGCAACAAGTTAATCAACCTATGTATCTTGGGTATCAAACAAGTGAGCTATTTTATCCAGATTTTATATCTTGGTTACCAAACATTGAGATAGCTTACCCATCTCAAAGATTATCTCAGCAATAATCTATCTTGCTGAATTATATCCCTCCTACCAAACGGGCCCTAAAAGTCTTATGTTCAAAATATAGTTTATTTCTCCATTTCCAAATATTCCAAGCAATACAAGCAAAGAGTGCAAAAGCAATACAACATTTCCTGTTACCACTATTACACATTTGATTGCATATGTTTGTCTCATTATCTCATACAAAAGTTAGATCATACAATATGTAGAAGGTCACAGAAGTCTGCATGAGATATAAAAAGGACCACAGCTGAGACAACTTGAGGACGAGTTGTCGGTATAGGTTGCAGTATAAATAAGAAGTGACTTGACTTGGTTGCTTGTCTATGTTGGTACGTCTTGACGTATTGATGTATCACAGTGAGATGAGTTCTTCTATCTGACCGTCATGAAGAACCTAGATCTCGGTGACTTTATGTTGATCTAAATCTCGATAATATTTTAGGTGAGTATGAGTTATTGACCATCACTTTAACTTGTTTTGGGTGAGGGTTACATGAGATAAACCCAAGATTCTCCGTATCTTGGGTGGTGGCAATCTTCTATGTCATGCTAATTACCTGCATCGAATCACCGTATCCGTTTAGGATGATGACGTCCCCTTAAGAAGCTCAAAAAGTTTATTGTACTAAACCCTGCAGGCTATGTTAGCTCAAATACAATAATAAAGTTAAGTGACACTACTTAAGAAACTAAAGAGATTAATTATTTTAAACAGTCAGAATGCTATAAATGGTTAATGGACGTGCGATATCTTAAATACGTGGTTCGTGAAATCTAAGTGTAAGCCCGACTCAACTCGGTAATAAATGGGTAAGTCGGCATTTATTCTCTAGTGGAATGAATAAATGTTTATGAATTAATTTATGTTCTGGGCTGAATATAAGATAATTAATTCATTTTATTAGATCTATCTTTATTCCTTGTATTTGATCACTAGACGGGCCCATCAAAGCCTGTAGCTGCTGAGATTTTCGCCCACTACCTATATGAGTCCCAACGGGACTTTGTTCTTATTTATGTATTATATTAATACATCTTCAATATCTAGATAGATATTATCTGATATTATTATATATCAAGAGATATTATCTGATATCATTAGATATCAAGAGATATTATCTGATATTATTAGATATCAAGAGATAATTATTCTATATATGATTATCTGCAAAGATATTATTGTATTTATTAGATATGTAAGGATCATACCTAAACAGGATTCTAGGAATGCATTATAAATATAAGGTAAGAGAAAATCAGAAATAATTCTATTCATTTGTTGTGATTTTCGAAAATCACATAGATCAAAGTAGGAGGCGAATTTTTGCAGTGTTCTCCATAGATTGTTCTCACTCTGTATTGGAGAATAGACATCTGGGATACAGTGCAGAAGATCAAAGCTGGAGTCTGCCATTAATCTTATATCCCATAAATCCGTAGGTAAACACAAGTAAACATCTATGTGTTGCAATTAATTATATAGATGCATGCTAGATATATAATCAAAGTATGGTGACTTAAACATCCAAGATAGATAATCGGGAAGAAGGTAAAATAAGATTTCCCTACACTAACAATAAATGGTCACCTGATTCACAATCCAGCCTACATACTTGACAAACAATAACTGTAACCATACCACGTCAATGGAGGTTTTCTCTAGTGGGTAGACTATTCACACAAGCCCTTCGCAAAAAGTGTCGAATTCTTGGTATAACTGCAAACATACATAATTTTTTCATCCATTCTCCATGCGACTTGTAGAGGCTATATTTTCAGTGGCGAACCCACATTTAGAACTGAGGGGCCTTGGCCTCCCAACTTTTTAAGAAAACTACTAGTATTATATATCCGTTCATAATTTCAATATGTATTGTGGTGTAGTTGGTTAAAGGCTTTTTCACTTTCCCAAGAGCTCTGGGTTCGAAACCCATCGAGCTATTCCTTTTAATATACCTTTTCCTTTCTTTTCTACTTTTACCTTCATTACTTTTTTCTTTTTCCGTTCAAAGCTATTCCTTTTCCTTTTCATTTCTTTCGTTTCTCTAGTATCATCTTCATTTCTTTTTTCTTTTTTCCTTTTCCTTTTATTTCTCTATTTTGTGCTCTTTATTTTCTTTTCCTTTTTATTTCTCTATTTTTTAATTGTTTTTCTTTTTCCTATAGTTTGTTTTACATTGATAAAATAAAAGCTATATACAAATAATACATTTTATATGTAAATTAATGATCAATCAATTTTTAAAAAGATTATGATAAACTTATTATAATAGTCATAAGTAATATTTATTTAAATTTATTCTAATATGTTTTATATGTGAATTAATTTTAGATTCAATAGTTGATTTGTAATAGTACAAGAAAATCAAGATTTGAGTTTTGTAAGATAATATCATTTAAAATATTAACACTTATAATTTTCTTATTATTTTAATTTTATAGCTATTATTGATTGATTTTTAGTTATTTATAAATAAATTTTATTATTTTATTTTGTAAGATATTAAAACATAATGAAGAAGAAATATATTTAGTATAAACAATTACCTCCATTCAAATAATATTACACTATTATTTTAATATTTTTTTAATTTTAATTTTAAAATTGTAATTAATTGAGCCCCCAAGATTTATTTTACGGCTCAAAATCCTGTATATTTTCATGACTTTTATCAGTAAGTGTCCCCGTCAAGTGATACGCTGTCCTAAATGTGTATAATCCTTTCTTATCATACCTCCAAATTCGTTTATCCTCCGGCTTACGATTTCTACGCGGCATAGCACATATGCGATATGCTTCCTCGTTGCTAAAGAGTTTAGGTACTACATCTTCTTTCCATATCATATTTTGTTAGTCAATCAAATCATAGACCAAAGTACAAGAGGTATTCATTGCACGGAAGGTTCTTGGGGTTGAGTACAAACCAGCAATCCATTTCTCGCTAGAAATAGAGATTTGTCTGCCGTTACCGATTCTCCATGCCATTCATTCCTTTATTAGCAATGAGGCTCCTCCACAAGTAGCTTGGTTGGTGACCTATAGGAGCATTGAGGACACCCCTTCTTGGATAGTACTTTGCTTAGAGGAGTCAGCTGATGAGAGAATCTGACTTCTGAATTATTCGCCATACTTGTTTACCTAACATAGCCAAGTTAAAGCAGCGAACATCATGAAAACCAAAACCCCCATCAAACTTTGCAGTAGTTAGACAGTGCCACTCATTCCAGTAGATTTTATGCTCCTCCTTAATCCCACCCTAAAAGAAACAAGTCATAACCTTATCAATCTCATCGTAAATTGAAACTGCGAGGAGGAAATAACTCATTTTGTATGTTAGAATAGCTTGGATGATAGCCTTGAGAAGTATTTCCTCACCTGTCCGTGAGAGGGTATTTTCCTTTCAATTCTTCAAGTTTTTACGCACCCTCTCCAATAGAACCTCAAAATTTTATTTCTTCGATCTACCAATTAAAGTGGGAATCCCCAACTATTTTTTGTGAATGGAACTTCACTAACCCCTAGCAGCTCATGTATGTTTTTCTTCCTTTGGTCATCAATATTTTTGCTCACGGTCAACATTGATTTCTCCATACTGATCTTCTGCCTGGATGTCTTTCGTAGAGTTGATTATTTTTCAAAGTCAAAGCTTCTCTCTCATTTGCACAATAAAAACCGATAATGTCATCATCAAAAAAGAGATAAGACACCGATGGGGCAGAGCATGCAGCGCAGAAGCCATGAATGTGATTATGTGCTTTGGCCCGATGCAAGAGGGTTGACAAGGTTTCTGCACAGGTGATGAACAAGTAAGGAGAAATCGGATCCCCTCGTCGGAGACCTCTTTTCGGACAGAAGCTATTAGTAGGCACGCTATTAAGAATGACATAATAAGAAACAGATGAGATACAATTAATTACATTGCTAAACTACCCCTCAAAAAAATCCAACTTAGTGAGAACCGCCCTAACAAAATGTAATTCCACCCGATCGTATGCTTTGATTATATCTAACTTGAGAGCAAGTACCCCATTTCTACCCTTAGTTTTCTTTTTCATAGAGTGAAACAACTCAAAGGTAGTCATGGCATTACCAGTAATCATTCTACTTGAGATGAAGACACTTTGATTTGGAGATATGATATGAGGGAGGCTTTCTTTCAATCGGTTAGCCACCACTTTAGTGGCAATTCGAACAACAACATTGTTGGAAAATTATTATTTTCCATATGAATTTATTTAATAGAGTTGGTTATAGGTGGTTAAAAGCGGTTAGAGTTACCTTTTCATATGAAAAGATATACCTTTTTCATATGAAAAGACATACATTTTCACATGAAAGGGCACGTACATCTTCGCGAAAAGACATCTTCCTCTCTATAAATAGACCCATTTGGTAGACATTCAAACACACCAAAACGAAGATAATCAATCTATCTCATTCATTCTTCAAAAAGCCTCTCTATCCCGAGTATTGAGTAGTTCGCTCGGAATACGATTTCCTAGTACAAGGTCTCGTATTCATAGAAAACCGTTGTATCTTGGGGACGTTTGCCATTGAACCGCGTGTACTATACGGAGAAATTTCATCTTATGAAAAGAGAGTCTAACTCTCGCCTCGGTTTTACGTAACATATTATTATTCTGTCCATTTTCTACACCCTACATATAACAAACATTACAAAGACAATGGGTCGATAGTCCTTAGGAGATTTTGGATTCTGAATTTTACGAATTAAAACAGTATGGGTTTCATTTAAAGAAGACTGCTCAATGGAACCATTAAGAAAACCCACCACTGTCTGGAGAGTATCATGAGAGATGACTGTCTGGAGAGTATCATGAGAGATGACATGCCAAACAAATTGATAGAAGTTAGGGTTCATACCATCCGGTCCTGGTGCTTTAGATGGATGCATTTGTCAAAACACTTTAGCGATCTTCTCCTTCGTGTATGGATTTGAGAGGTTCTCATTCATCTGTTCTGTAACCTTTATGTTTATGGCCTTCAATACTGTTTCGATCTCATGGAAACCATCAGATTTGAATATAGTTTGGAAATAGTCTAATTGTTTTCTCGATACCATTTCTCTTAGTGACAAACACCAATCCGCATTGCAAATTTGCTTAATTGTGTTCCTCTTTTTTCGATGCGTGGCTTCATTGTGAAAAAAATTAGAATTTTTGTCTCCATCCTCTAACCAAAGTGCGCCTGATCTTTGACACCATAATATCTCCTCTGCTTTTAGGAACAGGTTTAATTCATCTTCCAGAAATCGAGCTTCGTTCATTTTATCCTCGAATTGATCTCCTTGTTGCAACATCCAATTTTTTGTTAGTTTTTTTATTTTGGTGCGAATATGACCAAATTCCTTTCGATCTCATTCCATAAGCATCTGCGTTACGATCGGATGAACAAGGAGGATAGGCGGGAAGAGCGAAGGAAGTTATGAGTTAACTCAAGATGCAACAGCCATGACTTGATGGCGGCCCAACTAACTAACCAAGAGAAGGAGGAGGTCTCGACACATGGCACAATCGGTTGGGCGGTTACATTCCATGCGGCATCAAGGAGAAAGCATGCGAGGCTATAAATAGGAGAATGATTAGTTAAGCGGGGATTATTAGAAAATTACCCAAAGTGTATTACAATTCTATCAATATAATTCAATACATTCTTCTTCTATTGTCTCAATCTTTTCATAAATGCAACTTTGCGTATAAAAGAGCGATTGACTTAGAGAAGAATTATCTCGATACTACATTTGTTATCAGAGCCATCGTATGCCACCGTATGCGAGGAAGTCGAAGATGGAGAATAGAGTATCCAATATGGAGACACAGCTAACACAACTACAACAACAACAAGTATAGTTCAACAACTCGATGATGGCGGCCATGCAAGCACAATTTGAAGAACTAAGGAAAGAAATGAGGAAGGAAAGGTATGTCACATAAAGAAGGAGAAAGTTTGAGCGATCCGATGCATCAAGTGACAAAGGTAAATCACATAACTCTAATAGTTTGAGCTCACGAATGCCGAGAGTCGAATTCCCAAAATTTTAGGGATAATCCCATGCGTGGATTAGAAAATATAGCAAGTTCTTTGCTATAAACCCGTGGAGGATCATGAAAAATCTTCACAAGAAGAATGAATATGGAAGGAAGAGTGACTTGTGGTATTTGGAGTACGTTGAGAATCGGGGAGACATATCATGGCAAGAATTTGGGAAGTTGGTAGTAGATCGATTCGTCAATGAGGAGGAAAGAGCATAGTGGCGCAATTTAATCAACTACGGCAAATCGGTGATGTGATATCATACACCAACAAATTCGAGGAGCTCAAGCGTATATGGCGGTTGAAAATGTAAGTTTGTGAAGATTGCCGATGCGGTGTTATGTGGGAGGGCTCAAAGATGAGATAGCAAGCATAGTGGAATGTTTAACCCATGATCAGTAAGTCGAGCCATCAAATTAGCAAAGCGGGAACTCCAAATGTTAGCTATGGGAAGAGGACCAAAGCAGTTCAAAGAATCAAATGAAGGAACCAAACAAAAATGGGAGAAGACCGAATTTTAGGAACACAAGTAACACCCTACCGAAACCGATGAATTTCAAGAAACTTACACTGCGTAAATTGAAGAGAGGAGGAAAAAGCTATGCTTCAACTGTGATGAACCATATCAAATGGGACATAGGTGCAAAAAAGCATTCACGATCATATGCGAAGGAGGCAGCGAGACCGAGCTAATATTGCGGGAGGTGGAAAGCGAGGAGGAATTCCAAATATCGGTCGGTGCGCTAGCGGCGGGTGGTTTTACACTATCCGACTTATGGAAAAGTAAACAAGAACATTATCACGGTGTTCTTTGGATGCGGGAGTACACATAACTTCTGGGCGAGGGCGGCCAAAAGATTAGGGTGCAAGGTGGAGTATACTAACCCATTGTTAATGTGATCCATGACGGAGAAAATTGGAATGTAACACAAAGTGCCCAAACATGGAGTGAAATGGGGAGCTGCAAATTCGGTGCTTGATAAGATCTTACTGACTAGGAGGGCTGCGATATGGTAGTGGCGTGGACTTGCTCAAGCAATGGGCCGGTCACATTCGAATTTACTAAGCAATGTATAAGTTTTAACAAGGATGGGAAGACGGTGAGTCTACAAGGAATCAAGCCGGAAGTAACATTGAAGATGATTACGGGAAGAAGTTAGAAGAACTATAATGGAAAGGAAAGGCACTATTTGGTTGCTTGTGTATGATCTCAGCTGAGAAGGTGGAACAAGATTGCAACCCGCACCCTCGAATAAAACCTTTACTCACCAAATATTTACAAAGTTTCGACACCCCACACCAATTACCACCCCACAGATCGCATAATCATCAAATACCACTCAAACCAAATACCCTACCCTTCAAACAAAAACCATACAGATATCCCTACATACAGAGACTGGAGATCGAGAAATTAGTTCAAGAAATGCTTGACGCAGGAGTGATACGCGCAAGCTCTAGCCCCTTCTCTTCCCCCGTGCTATTGGTTAAGAAAAAGGATGGAAGTTGGAGGTTTTGTATTGACTATAGGAAGCTAAATTCACTCACGGTGAAAGACAATTTTCCAATACCGCTGATTGACGACTTATTGGATGAATTGGGAGGTGCGAGGATATTTTCAAAGATCGACCTCCGAGCTGGATATCATCAGATAAGAATGAGCAAAGTGATATCTTTAAAACGGCCTTTGTCACGTCGAGCGGTTATGCAATTTCGCGTGATGCCGTTCGGGTTAACGAACGCCCAACCACTTTTCGTGCTCTCTTGAACTCCACCTTCAAGCCATATCTAAGCAGGTTCGTCTTAGTCTTCTTTGATGATATCTTGGTATATAGTACCAATATGGATGAACACTGATACACTTAGAAAAGGTGTTCCAATGCTGCAATCTCGGAAGCTATACGCTAAGGCCTCTAAATGTATTTTGGCCAAACTCACGTCGAGTATCTTGGCCACATCATCGATCGAAAAGGAGTCGTCTGCGGACCCAAGCAAGATACAAGCAATGGTCGATTGGATCCGACCAAAAATCTCAAAACTGCATGAGGTTTTTGGGACTTACTGATTACTACGGAAAATTTATTCAAAATTATGGATCAATTGCTAGACCTACGAATGATCTCACGAAGAAGGGAATTTCAAGTGGGAGTAGAGGCTACGGCGGTTCGAGAGCTTTAAAAGGCGATGATTTCAGACATGTGCTCGATTGCCTAACTTCCGTCTCACCATTCACCCTTGAGCGGATGCGCCACGAGGAATTGGGCGGTGCTCATGCAAGAGGGACACCAATTGCATATCTCAAGAAATCTCTAGCTCAAAGGAATAAGGGACTCTCGACGTATGAGAAAGAATTCCTTGCCATCATCATGGCGACTGAAAAATGGAGGTCTTATCTTCTCCATAACCAATTCATCATCAAGACGGACCATCAGAGCTTGAAATATTTGTTAGAACAGAAAATTTCAATGCCGCTTCAACACAAATATCTTCTGGAACTGATGGGCTTTGATTATAAGATTGAGTACAAGAAAGGAAAGGAGAATAGCGTGGCCGACGCTCTGTCCCGAAAGGAGCAGCCTGGTGATGAGCAAAACACGCAACTATGTGCAGTATCGGTGTGTGTACCGGAATGGATGACAGAAATCATGAAGAGTTATATTGATGATGGGTTAGCCCAAGTATCTATTAGTGAGTGCAGCACTATACCTTATAATCTTTCTTTGTTCTCATATAAAAATGGATTGCTACGATACAAGGGTAAACTGTATATTGGAAGTGGGGAGAGCCTCAGAGATCAAATGATAGACTACTTCCATAGCTCCAATTATGGAGGGCATTCAGGGGTCAATGCCACATATCAAAGAATGAGGGCAACATTCCTATGGCCTACTCTTCGAGCAGAAGTGCAGCAAAGGGTGCTACGATGTCAAGAGTGCCAGCTTTGTAAACATGAAAACACACGGCCAGCCCGCCTCTGCGCCATCGCCAATTCCTAAGGGTGCATGGCAAAACATTACTATGGATTTCATCGAAGGGCTCCTTATCAAGCAAAGAAGAATGTCATTTGGGTGGTGGTTGATCGCTTCACTAAGTATGCTCATTTCGGTCAATCGACATCCCTTTACGGCATCGATTGTGCACATCTTTCGGACAACATTTATAAACTCCACGGCCCATGAGCATCGTCGGTGATCGGGACAAGATATTCACCAACCACTTACGGAAAGAACTATTTGATTTTGGGAGTTACTCGACACCTTAGTTCGCTTATCATCCACGACGGATGGACAAAGCGAATCGTCAACCAATGCCTTGAAATGTACTTGCGTTGTATGCGATCACAATCGAAAAAATGGGACGAATGGCTTCCTTTAGCCGATACGGTATAACACATCATATCATTCCATTATCGAGGCGACTCGTTCGAGGCTCTATATGGTATAGACCTACACCCTTGGCTCTCAACTCGACGTCCAACCCAAAGTCATCGGCGTGAGACTACGTCGAATGAGAAGAGGAGATACAAAGTTATGTGAAGACCTTTACAACAAGCACAACATCGAATGAAAATTGCGATCGAAATGTCTTCATCGCGAGTTGAGGTGGATAACTAGGTTTTCTTAAACTCGAACCATATAAGCTTCATTCCTTCGCCGCACAAGAGTTGGAAACTAAGCCCGGTATCTTTGGCCATTCGAATCACTTCGGCGTATTGGCGTAGCATCTGTTCTGCAACTACCACCAACAATGAAAGTTCATCCGGTTTTCATGTGAGCTTCTTTGAACGTAAGCGTCAACAATGCTCATTCGTATCATCTAGCTTACGGTTTTGATGATGACGGTAAACTTGTATTGCAACCGCTAAAAATTTTGGCTCGGCGCCTTGTCGAGAAGAATAATTCACCGAGCTCTGAGGTCCTTGTCGATGGGCTCGCTCTGGGAAGCCGAGGCAACGTGGGAGGATTACTTAATCATGGCTGAAAATATCCGTTCCTTTTGACTTGAGACAAGTCAAATGCAAGGAGGGGCAATGTTACGATCGGATGAACAAGGAGGATGGCGGAAGAAGGTGAAGGAAGTTATGAGTTAGCAAGATGCAACAGCCATGCTGACTTGATAAGCGGCCCAACTAACTAACCAAAGAAGGAGGAGGTCTCGACATATGGCACAATCGGTTGGAGCGGTTACATTCCATGCGGCGTCGAGGAGAAAGCATGCAAGGCTATAAATAGGAGAATGATTAGTTAACCGAGGGATTATTAGAAAATTACCCAAAAGTGTATTCTGAATTCTATCAATATAATTCAATACATTCTTCTTCTATTGTCTCAATCTTTTCATAAATGCAACTTTGCGTATAAAAGAGCGATTGACTTAGAGAAGAATTATCTCGATACTACACTGCCCACATGTCTTAATTGTATCCAAACAGATCAGTATAGGGGCGTGGTCCAAGCAAACAAAGCAAAAATGCCTCACATGGTGGTCTGGGAATGTCTCACGCCAAGCGTCGTTAGCTAGTGCCCTATCGAGTCTTTCTAGAACATTTTCCTCACCCATTCTTCCATTTGACCATGTAAATTTATATCCAACAAAACCTATGTCACTTAACAAACACTTAGCAATTGTCTCTCGAAAAGATTCCTCAAGTGAATGGATCGGTCAGGCCCTCCCTTTTTCTCATGTGACCATAATAATTCATTAAATCAACAAAGCATATCCAGGCTTCACTAATTTCTCTCCATATATGTTCCATCAAAGCCAAGTTATGCCTTCTATTGGTGCTTTCAGGCCAGCCATAAGCCCCTTAGAAAATGTAAGAGTCATGTTGCCTTTACTACTGATCCTTCCGAAAATATGGTTTGTAGAGAAGGATATGGATCAAAATCAACATCTTTTATTCCACAAGATGCAAATTCCTTCTTTTTGTCTTCGACCTTATCCAGCACAATCACTAGGAAAACAACCAACCAACTTAAGATGTGCTTGATTGAGATGATGCATTTGTTGTGAAATCAGACGAGTCTCCATAAAAAATATAATGTTAGGACTTTCGCTAGTTATGATCTTTCATCAAGCTAGAACTATCGGTTGGTTCCCAAGTCCACGACAGTTCCAACTTAAAGTTTTCAGACGCTCGGCGGGGCTGGCTGCCAGCCTCCGCAGTTGAGAGATTCTCACAGTCTTCATCATCAAAAATCATGTACTTGCTTTTCTTTGGATTAATTTCTTTATCCCCAATATTTTCCAAAACCAACTCTCTTTTTGTTCCACCTAATTATTGTAGATTGGCTGCTAAAGCTGCAGATCCTTGCTTCTTCCAAATTCTAACATGTCGGAGACTTAAATGAGATTGTCGTTGACACAGTCTGATAACATTTTCTTCATCTACTTTCCCATATGAGTTGTTTATCTTAGTATGTTCTTGTCCTAGGTGTGGTAGTCTAGTGGATTTATTAAAGTGATGGGGAATGGTTATCTGTGGGTAATGGTAAGATTGAGAGTTTTAGAATTTGGGTGAGGTGGTAAGCTCGAATATTGGTAATCGGTGTGTTTTGGATGGAAAGAGAATTTAGTTATTTGGTTTGAAGTGGCTATATTTTCGAATTCCTTAATAGAAGAGATACAGTTGTTTTGTTGTAAGGTTGCTATAGATGTAGAATTCTCGTTGGAGGTTTGTTGTGTGTCCATGGAGATTCTTGTAAGAGCGTTGACAATATCCTGGACTTCAGTAGAAACAGGGATGATACAGACCTCCTTTTCTTCATCATCTATTGTTGGATTTTTTTTTTCACTTTGATGAAAAAGTTGTTTTTTCGGTTTAAAGCTCATAACCTCACTCTGGCACTCCATAGGTACTCTTTTTCCAAGGGGATGCGCAAAAATCTCTAAAAGCAAGCTCTGTCTGTTTCATTTTCTTCAAATCTTCCGATGTGTCATTTCAAGTGTGTCGAAGTCCGTCATATTGTGCCCAGTGTAGCTGCAAATGTAATAGAAAAAAGTGAGCCTCTCGTATTTTGCAGCAGTCCATAGGGGTTCTCCTTCTCCAATACGAACACTGGTCCCACGTTTAATTAGTTTTTGGAGATTTAGCAACACTTTTACCCACGCGCACCTGCTAGCCACATCCATATTACCTGCATCCAAATCCAAAACCTCTCCAAACCTTCTTCCCATCAATTTTAAAACATGTGTGTTTCATTGGGTATTCTTGACATCATCTAATGACACGCAGTGAATAAGCGGTCAAAAATAGATCTGATCTACAATTAAACGTCGATGAGCCCTATGAACATGTTAGATAGAGAACTTACGATTTGCAATGCCCAATGAGTCCCTGCGGTTGTCTCCACAACTATGGTATCCATGTGTATGCAAATCGATGTAGGACAATTCCTTGGTATAAAGTTCAACCAGAAAAAGAAATCTACGATTGAATTTACTGTAGTTCTCAAGATTATGATTCTATATATGTGACCTAATGAATAAATTTCTCTATTTATATTAAATAGAGCAGACCATTAAAGCCCTAGCTTATATGGACTTTTATTCTTTAGTCCGCTTTTAATTAATTAATAGTCCAACCATTAGTTAACTAAAGCCATATATCTAATTTAGCCTATAATATTTCAATCTTCCACCTGGACTAATATTAGATAGCTTACCGTGCACTATGCATATACCCTTGAGCGGATTAACAATACACTTGATAGTGTGACCCAATAGGCCTCATTACCGATGATGATCTAATCAAAGTCCGCACAAAACTCTGCATCTTTGCGTTGTGCGTGAACTCGATATATGACTGGACGTTTACGTGGAAACGATAAACAAACCTTTACATGAAGTATGTAATATCTTTCATTCATGACACACTCGATTCGACCAGATTTTGCTATGTGTACATCGATAGCTCAATCATTTTTCTCGTCTTTATTATAAGACCCATATGATCATATTCAACTACTTTAATTGAATATATCTCTTGCATTAGTCGATGACTTTATGGTCAAATAATATAGAAAATAAGTGCTCACCGAAATTTCAATCGGGAATGAATCTCGTTCTTAGCTAAACTACTATTTTCATTTGTCTCATGATGCACCCAATCGAGCCGTGTCTTGCCACTTTGCAACCGTTGCCTTAGTCGAAGAACAACACTCGACAAACAAAATGTGTAATGACCTCAAGTCTAAGGATTCTTACATACCCACACACTAAGAAATCGAGACATCTAAAAATGATTTAATAGCGGGGTGTACCAATACTCTCCAAAGTATTCATGTGTCCATCACGGATATCAAATATCTCGTAGTTGTGAGAACCACTACATTCTCTAAGAATATGATCACGAGACCACATGCTAACTTTGTGACATATCATCAATATCTCATTCTTGATGATCATTGGTTATGGCTATTTTAAAATTATACTATATCATTGATGTCTCACAGCAAAAATGACAGTGAAAATTCAAGGGAACAAATAAGAGAATAACGACAAACATCAAAATAATTATTCCATTAAATGCACAAAACTCATAGATAAAACATTATCTTCAATTGTGATCAAAGTAAGTATGTCTCAACAAAGGAGTTTCTAAAACATACAAACTGTAAACTCTCACTGAATCAAAGCCAATTTTCCACATGTCTAACACCCAAGCTCTCAAAATATTTTTTGTGTTTTTCTATACACAACGACTTGGTAAAATGATCAGCTAAGTTATCGTCAGTGGCTACTCTTTCTAATTTTACATGTCCCATTTCTATTATTTCTCTAATCAGATAATATCGTCTTGAAACATGCTTATTTCTGTTTGTGGCTCTCGGTTTCTTTGCTTGCGCGAGCGCACCAGTATTATCACAGAACAATGGTTTTGGACCGCTCACACTTGGAACAACACTCAATTCTTTCACAAACTCGATAGGGCTGCCTCTTTAGCGACTTCGAGATGCGAATATACTAGGCCGGTGGTGGAGTCGGCGGTAGTAGTCTGTTTGGGCTGTTCCAACTCACCGCTCCACCATTGAGGATGAAAACATATCGATCGAGACTTATAGTCGTCATGGTGCATTTGGAAGCTAGCATCGTCGATGTACCCGATCGATAGATAGCTTTGCGCCACCATAGACTAAGAAGTATTCTTTAGTCCTTCTAAGGTACTTAAGAATAGTCTTAACCGCTTTCAATGCTCCTCACCGGGATTTTACTGAAATCTGCCTGTCATGCTAAGCGCATAGGCCACATCTGGCCAAGTGCATATCATGATATACATGATTGATCCTATAGCTGAAGCATATGGGATCCTTTTCATGCAAGCAATTTCTTTGTCATTAGTAGGACAATCCTTCTTAGATAACTTGAAGCCATGTCCCATAGGAAGAAATCCTTTCTTAGAATTTTTCATTGAGAAACGCCATAGCAATTTATCTATGTAAGTGGATTGTGATAGACCCAACAATCTATTAGGTCTAACCCGATAGATCTTGATCCCAAGGATGTGGGAGGCATCACCGAGATCCTTCATCATAAAGGATTTAGACAGCCAGTCTTTCACAGATTGCATCATGGATCGGTCGCTCCCCATAATCAGAATGTCATCGACATATATGACCAGGTAGACAACGTTTTCATTCTCGCGCTTACTATAAACGCATGGGTCCTCTTTGCTTCTAACAAAGTCAAACAATTTGATAGCTCTGTCAAAGCAAATATTTCAACTCCTCGATGCTTGCTTAAGTCCATAAATGGACTTCTTTAACCTATATACTGCATTCGGCCTTTCTTTGGATACAAAACCTTCAGGCTGTATCATGTAGACATCATCTTCTAGTTCTCCATTAAGAAACTCGATTTTGACATCCATTTGCCAAATATCAAAATTATAGTACGTAACTATGGCAAGTAAGATCCTAATGGACTTGATTTTTGCAAGCGGTGAAAAGGTCTCGTCATAGTCAATACCTTCACGCCGACTATAACCCTGCCACCAACCTAGCCTTATAGGTTCAGATTCACCATCTGCGTCTCTCTCTTTTTGAAGATCAATTTGCGACATATGGGGTAAACCCCATCCGTAAGTCATCAACTAGTTCCTACTAGATTGAAATACATCGAGTCCATCGACATTAAGGCATGTAGCTACATCTTTGAATCGATGCCACTCACCGCTTCAGTATAGGTCTTAGGTTCATCATCATCCGACTCGACTTCTTCATCTTGGTTCTCAACCATTGGATTCAGTCTTTGGGGTGCACGACGAGTCATCTGTGGCCTATTGAGTCGGTTGTTTGCGCAGGTTCATGTTGTTCATTTTGAACTTGAGTAGGCTCCTCCATGTTAACTTCATCAACATTTTGGAGATTCTCAAGAATTTCCTCATAAATTTCTTGAGGTGGAGGTGGCACAACTATTGTGTCATCTTGTATTTGATGAGTCTCATTTTCTTGAGGTGGCCCTCTAAGAGTCATTTCCTCCTAATAGATCGTCAAATACCCCATCAATTCTTGTTCACACTATTGAACAATCGTTCTTCCTCCTGTGTTGTTTTGTGGTTCTCAAATTCTTCAAGATCTACCTCGTTGTGACCTTGTTCATTGGAAACATAGGAGTCTTCAAGAAGCGTCACATTCTAGAGATGATCATCTTGTGATCTCCAGTGAGTAGAATTCATATCCTCTAGTTTCTTCAGATATCCCACAAGATAACATTTTCACTTTTCGATTCCAACTTATCGAACAAGATTTTCTTAACAAAAGTAGGACAACCCTGTGTCCGCAAATAGTTAAGATTTGCTCTTTTCCCATACCATATCTCATATGGTGTTTTCTCGATCGATTTAGAAGTAACCCTATTTAGAATATGAGCAGCTAGTAGTAACGCATGGCCCCAAAGGAATAAAGGAGACTAGCGAAACTCATCATAGATCGAACCATGTCTAATAAGGTTTGATTTCTTCTCCTGACACACCATTCAATTGTGGTGCTCCTGAGATGTCCAAATCGACGGATTCCATGTGATTTCAAGTAATCAAGAAATTCTCGACTTAAGTATTCACCCCGATCCGATCAAGATTCTCGATACTTTTACCAAGTTGTTTCTAATTTCTAATTTAAACTCCTTAAATTTATCAAGAGTCTCGCATTTGTGTTTCATCGATACACATACTCAAACCTCGAATAATCATTAGTAAAAGTTATGAAGTACTTAAAATCCACATTTTGCTCGAGTTGGAAAGCGGTCCACACACATCCGAGTGGATCAACTCTAGCAATTCTTTGCACGTAACCATTTCCTTAAAATGGTTTCTTAGTCATTTTCCTTTGAGACATGATTCACAAGCACCATATGATTCAAAATCAAATGGTGTGAGATAATCTAATTTTCTAAATTTTGCTATCATTTTCTCATTGATATGACCAAGTCTACAATGCCAAAGATAAGTAGCATTATTCGTATTACTTAGCTTAGGTCGTTTGTTTTGCACATTGAGAATATCTTGTTCATATTCACGTATATATAAACCATTCGAAAGAAAAACATTTATATAAAACATTCCATTAAGAGAAAACGAGCATCTACTGTTTCCAAAATGGAAGGAAAACCCTTCAATGTCTAACATAGGAATGGAAATAATATTCTTTGAAATAGCCGGAACAAAATAACAATCATGTAAATCTAGTCTATAACCCGAAGGAAGATCTAATCTATAAGTCCCCATGCGTTCAGCAGCAACTCTTTCCCCATTACCCACGCATAGGTCGACCTCCCCAGATTCACTTTCCCGCTATTACTTAGCCCCTTCATATTATTACAAATGTGTGAACCATACCGGTATCTAATACCCAAGAATGTGAATTATTTATAAACATATTTATCTCAACGACAAACATACCGAGCTACTACCCATTGCACCTGGCCTTGTATTTTTGGGCGCCTCTTCCAAGACCCTTCTCACGATGTATCAGGCACACATCCTTCGCCAATGTCGCTTCTTCTTACGAGCCCTCCACTCTTCTTAGCTTCAAGACATCGATGTCTTCTTCATTTTTCTTTGCTTTTCTTCCCTTCGAAGATTGAGCAAGAACTCACCATGAGTACAGATTTGCCATTAGAAGTAGAAGACTCATAAGTCTTCAACATGTTATGAAGATCAGTCAATCCCACATTAGTGTTGGTCATATTGAAATTCACAATGAAATTCGCAAATGAACCAGGTAGAGATTGCAAAACTGGGTTGGTTGAGACATTGGCATCGTCGCGTAATCGTTTCAATCGACGCCAACCTCTCAATCAATCCAATCATCTTCAAGACATGTTTAGAAATCTTGCTCTCATCATGAAGCGTGCAGCACTGAAGAGATCACGGAGTATCTCATACTCCAAGGTTTGTGCTCGCGAGGCAAACAAACTCTTCAAGGTCAATCATTTCATAGTAGATGCATTCATGTCGCCTTTGGAGTTCCAAACTCATAGAAGTCAACATAATGCCCGAGCCGACATAGCATCCTCAACGTGCTTCATGAGTAACCTCACAAACGAGGCATACTGGGAGAGCGCCATGGGGATGGTATCGATTGGTTTGTCCAAGACATACTCAATCTTATCCATCCTTAACACCAAGCGCAGCATAACATAGCTAATCCGGATAGTTTGACCTACCAACAAATTTGTTTCACCAAACATTTATATAACATAATCGACATCGAATCGAATGAAAATTAAAAGAAATTAGAAAAATTAAACACGGATCACAATCGTATCACTAATCAAACAAGGATTTATTGTTTTGATTAGCTTCCACTAATTTTAACATATATTACACCCCCAATGTAAAATACGGATTTATAATAAATTATAAATCTTAGTGGTCCAAGATCCAAGTCAATATTATTGCAGCCTCATGCGGTCGATGACTCTGATAATATCACTCAAGAGCTCCAAGCCAATTGCGGTGGCAGTTTTGCATTGATTTAAGTTCAGATTATTGCAGCTCATGAGGGTCGATGACCACAATAATGACACTTAGTCGATTTTGACCTCAATTCTTGGTTTATTAATCCAATTAATATGTGTCCACTAATTATCTTGATCACGAGGGCGATACAAAATAATTAAGCAAGTCAACCCCATCACACGATGATAACCAAACATTTATGAGTGAACCTTGGCCTTGTCGATTTGGGAGTAAACACGACGAAAAGATTAGTGGCCTCAAGCAATTATGATGGACGACACGTTTTGTTTCAAAAAACAAGACTTGTATTTAGTGAGGTTAAAACATGTGATACTAATTGTTTATTTTAATATCCAATATTAAATCCAAAACAATTATCAGCGCTACTTACCGGGCATGAAAACGCGACCACATATATTAGGTGCCGACTATCTAAACATAGTAACACGGACTACAAGTATTGGGCGTCGCCTACCCAAATATAAAAGCAGTCTCTAACTACTATAGTTAAAATATAAGCATAAAATCAAATAGCATGCTTATCACGTAAAAACAACAAATAGGGTTCAACGAATAAATTCATTAATCTAATTAATAATTTAATTCTCTAATTAAAAGTGGATGTAGCATTTATATTAATTCTAAATTAATATAAATATTCATTTAGTATTATTATTTCTAAAATAATAATCATATAAGATTTATTAATCTAATTAATAAATCAAATCTTTAATTTATGAACATAAGTAAATTATATTAATTCTAAATTAATATAAAATCAAACTTTATACTATTATTTCAAAATAATAATAAAGTTAAAATTTATTAATCTAATTAATAAATTAATGTTCAAAATTGTGATTAGATTTATTGATTCTAAATTAATAAAATTAATCCATATACATTACTAAAATTATATTAATTCTAAATTAATATAAAATTAAAATTTGTATTATTATTTCAAAATAATAATAAAGTTAAAATTTATTAATCTAATTAATAAATTAATTTCCAAAATTATGATTAAATTTATTAATTCTAAATTAATAAATTAAATCAATGTACATAAGTAGATTGTATTAATTCTAAATTATTACAAAATCGAAATTAATGTTATTATTACTTAAAATAATAATATTAAAAAAAATTATTAATCCAATTAATAAATTAATTTATGAAATTAAAAATTAAATTTGATTAATTCTAAATTAATAGAACGCTCTTTTTTTTTAAACAGTCCATTTGGGCTGCCATAAAACAGCCAAAACACGCCAGAAAAAAACGCGGCCCAGCAGAACGCCTCGGCCCAGCTCACGCGGAAAACGGACCCCCACACGCGGAGGCCCAACGCAAATGCGGAAGCCCACATCAAAAGCCCACAACGAGGTCCAACAGATTAGGGTTTAGCGACGCGTCGCGCCGCTGCCCTTTTCCTCGCATTCCGCTGTCGTCTCCTCACCGACGACTCCACCAACGCCGCGATTCCCGACATTCCGCAGCCACCGCAGAAGCTTTTATTCCTCCTCCGCCTGTCGCGACGGCGAGAAGACGCTTCAACGTCACCACCGCGGCGACGTTTTCAAAAGCTACAAGGTTCGACGGCAGCGACGAGCGCGAGCGCCTTGCACCGCGTCGTCGATCATCGTCCGTGAAACGTAACCCGGCACCGGTGAGAAAGGGGGGAGTCGGCGATGATGAAACGGTGGCCGGCGATCCAATTTCAAAACGATTTCCAGTTTTCAATTTCTAATTTTCCTTTTCTTTTTCGTTTCCTTTTTTTTATAAAAATAGATTTAATAAATATAAAAAAAGGAAAACAAACGAACAAAATCGAAAAGAATTCGATATTCAAAATTTCGAAATCCACAATTAATTAGAACAGTTAATTATAAATCGAGCCCCAGACTCTGATACCACTGTTGGGTATTCTTGACATCATCTAATGATACGCAGCGGAATAAGCAGTCAAGAAACAGATCTAGATCTACGATTAAACATGCGATGAGCCCTATGAACATGTTAGATTGAGAACTTACGATTTACAATGCTTCCAATTAATTCTGTACGGTTGTCTCCACAATATGGTATCCACGTGTATGTAAATCCGATGTAGGAACAATTCCTCAGTATAAAGTTCAACCAGAGAAAGCCAAGAAATCTCTGATTGAATTTACGGTAGTTCTCTAAGATTATGATTCTGTATATGTGACCTAATGAATAAATATCTCTATTTATATTAAATAGAGCAGCCCATTAAAACTCTAGCTTATATGGGCTTTTATTCTTTAGTCTGTTTTAATTAATTAATAGTCCAACCATTAATTAACTAGAACTCATATATCTAATTTAGCCCATAATTTTTCTGTTTCTGCCTGCCATTGGTAGATCATATAGCCGAATCCAACAAGGGGTTGTGTCAAACTTCATTGTTGTAGGAGGTATGTTACTATCCACACATGTTTCAACATTAAGAAATTGTTGTTAAAATGCCAAGGTTCCATTGCTAACACCTTATCCATATCTCGGTAATGGTTGAAATGAAATCAGATTTGGTGCAATTTCTCTATAGACCATACCTTTTCTCAGAGCCCATAGCTTTTTCATTGTCTTAATAACCCCATAAGTGTTACGATTTATGTCGTCCATACCTTTCCTATACGGTATAATGATACAACTTCAATTGATGTGGACGTTATCCACAGGATTTGGATAATTTCCTCGTCGTCTTTCTCTTGTTTCATTTGTCTCGACCTGGATGCAATAAGAGCAGAGCACAAGAAGAATCTTTATAGAAAGTAAGAGTCATTGGATTTGTATAATCGAAAGCGCTTTGGTCGAGCTTGTATATAATGTTTCGTTACCACTATTACAATCTCCTATCCGAATTCAATACTTGATTGCATATATCCAGTCCCTTATCTCATATATAAGTTAGATCATACAGGTGTAGAAGATCACAAAATTCGTATGATTGGTCAAGCTTAATGAGATATAAAAGGATCACAACCGAGACAACTTGAGGACGAGTTGTCGGTATAAAGTCATGTAGATAAGAAGTGACTTGACTTGGTTTCTTGTCTATGCCGGCACGCCTCGACGTATTGACGGATCACAGTGAGATGAGTTCTTCTATCCGACCGCCGTGAAGAACCAAGATCTCGTGACTTACGAAGATCTAAACCTCGATAAGGTATTAGGTGAGTACGAGTGGCTGACCATCACTTTGACTTGTTATGGGTGAGGTTATATGTTCTAACCCAATATTCTCCGCATCTTGGGTGGTGGTAGTGCTTGATGTCATGCTAGTTATCTCAGATCGAGTCACCGTATCCGTTTAGGATGATGACGCCCCTCATGAGCTCAAAGGTTTATTGTACTCAACCGCAGGTTGAGTTAGCTCAAGTACAATAATAAGGTTGAGTGGTACTACTTAATGAATTAAAGATATTAATTATTTTAAGCAATCGAATGCTATATATAATTAATGGACGCGATATCTTAAATACGGGATTCAGAATGTCTAAGTGCAAGTCTCGACTCACCGGCAATAAAGGGTAAGTCAAGATTTATTCTCTAGTGGCATGAATGAATGTTTATAAATTAATTTATGTTCAAATTGAACATAAGATAATTAATTTATTTGAGGCCCATCTTTATTCCTTGATTTGATCCTCTACCGCCCATCCAGCACGTGGCTTAAGTGAAAATCGGTGGCCCCTCCTATCTCTAAGGCAAGGATTTGATCCTCTTTATCCATAAGGATATTATTATATTTATAGGATATGCATGGATCCTTTCTAATGGGATTATGGTAATGCATTATAAATATAAGGTAAGAGATAAGATCAAGGTTAATCCTCACTTTAGACCTAGCCATATTTTCGAGAATCCCATAGAGCTTGGGAGAGTTTTCGAAAATAATAGAGAGGTTGAGGGTGATTTTCCGAAGCATTCTCCATAGATTGTCCTCACTCGACGTTGGAGATTGGGCAACCGGATACAGCCCGTAAGATCAAAGCACGAGTCTCGATCCGCTCATCCCCGACAGATTCAAAGGTAAACACGAGAAAACTCCCACGTGTTGCAATTAATTATATAGACGCATGCTAGGAATATAATCAATGTATGGTGAATTAAACATCCAAGATAGATCATCGGAGAGGGTTAAAATAAGATTTCCCACAAGAGCTTGATGGGATATGGCCCAACCGCCAGCCCACCGACAGCCCAATAAACGCCCACGCGGTTAAGCGAGGCCCACCTCCAAACCCCAACCACCTCCAAACCCTAATCGCCCTCACCCTACACGGAGGCAAAGAGTCCCTAAAGTAGAGGAAGAGTCCCTACATGGGAGGGATCGATCCCGCATTGGGGTCCTCGATATGTATAAATAGGAGTTAGATCAAGGTAGAAGGGTTAGCAACTTATTGAATACTAAGAGCTTTTAGCCACGCCACGTAATCAAATCATAGTGAAAGTATTATGAATCACCTCCGTGGACGAGATCTTATTCTCGATCGAACCACGAAAAGCCTTGTGTTCTTTATCGCTTTACACAAATCTCAGATATTAACATACACTAGATTTATCATTGGCGCCGTCTCGGGAAAACCGAACAAAAGTTTCATTTTCTAATTTAATGGCAAGAACACATGCAATGCTAGCACCGCCGATGTCAGAACAACCACACCAAGACGACACGGTGGTCAGTGGTCACCACGGAAGGAGATTGCAGATGCCACAAGCGGTCACACACCGAGGGCTACATGGAAAACATTCCCATATACCCTCAGGATCGCCGCCCTAACGAGGAAGAAGATGCCGACCTCAACACCAATGAACGGGTGGTTCACCGATCTCACGAAGTCCTTGGCCGAGCCGTGTCTGAGTTCCTCAATGCCAATCTCGATCAACTCCAAAATTTCCTTCACCAGAGGACTTAATGGGCGGGCACCTCTCGGGTGCCCGAACTGGTGATTACAGGCGCCCGAGGTGGTTCGCCCCACGGAAGTGGTCAACGCTCACCTCGACACAATATCCGGGAATGCGTACGCCAACCTTCCGTCCAAGGTCAATCACCTCGCCGAGATGGTCGCAGCACCACCCCGCACCGCCCGAAGTCGCCACCACCTCGGCGCACCGCCCAGGAAGGTGGCGGGACGGAGAGAGAGAGGCGAGCCGAACTCCCCTCAAAGAGACGACGGACGCCGTCACGGTCTCCCACCCTCCAGAGATGGCAACGATCTCCCGGTTCGACCGCACGGAAGGATCATCTCCTTTCTCCGTAGAGATTCGACACGCCCTCGCCTAGCGATACAGGGCACCCAACATCGCCGCCACGATGGCCTCGGGGACCCTCCACTTCCTTTTCGCCACACTACCAACATGGCGAATCAAGGAATAGAAGATTTTCATATGTGCAAAATCTTCCCGAGGTGTTGATCTCCAACGCCCGACGCTGGTTCACCTCGCCCGTCAAAACAAGATACACCGCCTGTGATCTCATGGATCGCTTTAAGTGGCGCTTATCAAGATGCCACTCGGCAGCCTTCGTCGGACCTATTTCACAATCCGCCAAGGGGGGGACGAGACGATATCGAACTCGCCTCGAGGTTCATCAGGAGTCTCTCAAATTGATGAGAGTAACGATCTCTACATCATCAATGCGCTCAAGAACGGGATCCGACCGGCGTCATCAATAAAGAGATCACCCGTGAAAGTCAAGACGGCTAGTCGCCTGGACCTCGGTTGATAACGTCACAAAGGAGACGAGTCGATCGAAGAAGAGAGATCGGGATGAGCAGAGGCTGAAAGAAGAAGCCGATGATCGAGGTCGAGGCGCTAATCGCGAAGTGCCTTCGAGAGAATCCGAAGGGCCGATGGAGTCCTGTGCTGGGACTCGCCAAACCCCAGCGGTAACGTGCCTCGCCCGCTCAAATTGAGGCGGAGATATTCGAGCCCACGCCGAAGTTCTTCCAAGCCCCTCCCATGAAAGGAGGATCTAAGAAGAGGTCGACGAGAAGCATCGACTATCACCAAGGGTATGGTCACGATACCAAGATTGTAGGAACACAGGCTCGCAGACGACGAGCTCACAAAGGAGGAACGCCAAGAAATACCTCGGCCGACCGGGCGGGGAACAAGAGGCGCAGAGGAAAGAACGGGAGGCAACAATCATGGGTCGACCTCGACGATGACCCGACACGAAGATGACGAGGACGAAGGTCCCAACGCTATGGATCAGGTTCATGCCATTATCGAAATGTTTATGAACAGCGAGGTCGTCGTTAAAGAATAAAGCTCGGAGATCGGCCCGAGGAGCCGAAAACAAGCGACTCGGATAGTGAGAACATCGTGTTCTCCAAAGATGATCCGTGCCCAAAATCATGCCCCACCAAGACGCCATCACGATACAAGTCGTAAGGGAAACAAGAACGCCCACGTGTCTACATCGACATCGGTGTCTCCAAGATTACCTTCCAGTACAGTGTCGGATAAACTTGAGGTCGGAGGAATTCAAATACATCCCACACCAAGTTGCGGAGCTTCACTCAGGAGGCGGTTCAACCCGAAGGTGTAATTACCCTTCCTGTTACCGTAGGACGTGCTCCCAGGTCGGTCACAAAGTCCATTCATTTTTTCCTGCACGAGCTCCCTCCGCACAACATCATCATGGGCGAGATCGTCAGACGCCACCAGGCCGCTGCTCGCTGTACCACCACAATCAAGATACCCACGGTGGGGTGCAAGCATCCGGGGCACCAAACGGCAGACAAAGAATGCCTACGAGTCTCCACCCAGATGTAGCCTCCTCGTGCATAGCAATTCTGAGAATCCCCGAGCCGCCACCGGACGAATTCGACCGAAAACCTTCAATATACGACGACCGACCCTCCAAAGTTGTCGAGGTCGGCCCGTGGCCCACCGATATTCTGCAAGATGTCATGCGCCTTCGAGGGAATACATGGACGTTCGCATGGTCCCCACTCGACATGACCGAGTGTCACCCGAGACATGACCGAGTGTCACCCGAGCTCATAACTCATCGCCCAACATTAACCCGCCATCGAACCAGCTCGCAAAAGAAAGAGGTTTTGCGCGAACGTAGCCAGTCATAAGAGACGAGGCGACCCAACCCGTAAGGCCAAAATCGCTTGAGGTTGGCACCGACGGATGGCTAATCTAGTCGTGGTCCGAAAGCCGTGAGTGGGGTGGCGCATGTGTGTCGACTACACCGACCTCAACAAACACCGCCTAAAGATTGTTACCCTCCCGACATTGACAAGAAGGTGGAGGCACCGTAGGCCACAAGTCTTGACTTCCCTATATCGTACAAAGGGTACCACCAACTCGATGAGCCCGGAGGACGCCCAAAGACGCTGTTCATCACCGACTTCTGCCTTTACGCACGGAAGATGCCTTCGGCCTCAAGAACGCCGAGCTACCTACCGAGGATGGTGGATGCAATATTCAAAGACCACATAGGAAGATTGTCGAGGTCTCACGCCGACGATATCGTAGTCAAAAGTCAAAAACGGAGAGTCACACCGACGACCCGGAACTATCCTCCGCCTCCTCGTGTCGGACAACCTCAAGCTCAATCCCCGTGCACATTCATGGTGAAGACGGTAAATTCCTTCGATGCTGGGTTTCTCAAGAAGGCCCGGAGGCAAATCCCACTAAGGTGAAAAAATGTTTCGACATGCAGTGCAAAGACCATCCGTGAGATCCACAAACTCACCGGGTGCACGGCCGCCTCAACAGATTCTTATCTCGGGGCCGAAGAAGCCTTCTTCAAGATCTTGAGGAGAGTCCGGATCACTGGCGGCGAGGAACACCAGTCACCTTCACAAGAATCGAAAGAGTATCTCGCCGACCGCCGACCGTCCGCCCGAAAGAAGGCGAGCTCTTTCTTTATATCCGCCGCCTCAACGAGGCAATCAGTCTTGTATTGGTACGAGATGAGGGGGACGTCAACTCCCATCTACTTTATTAGCCGGGCTCTCAAAGGACCGGAGACGAGGTACACCACCGAAAAGGTAGCACTGCTCTAGTGAACGCCAAGCGACGCCCGACCTTACTTCCAAGCCCATTCCGTCCTGTGTGCCGACCGACTTACCCTTGAGACAAGTCTTGTCAAGCTAGAGTCATCCGGACGAGCAGCTGTGGGCATGGAGCTCGGCGAGCATGACATTTCATACTCTCCCGTGCCGACCATAAAGGGCAAGCTCGCCGACTTCCGGTGGAGGCCAACCACCGAGGTCGATCCCACCAATGAGGTCACCCAACTCCCCGCCCCACCGCGAGGAATCGCCCCAACCCACCGATGGTTGGCCGGACGACGTGGACGGGCTTCATGCAAGACGGCAATGGAGAGCATCCTCCTCCTCGCCCGCATTTAACAAGAAGTGACCTATGCACCCGGCCACCTTCCCACCACAAACAACGAGGTGGAGTACGGTTACCGATCTCGTGACTCACCGCAAAGGAATTGAAAGTGGACAAGATCCAGATCTTTGAGATTCCTGTGTCGTGGTAAACCGTGTCTTAGGCAAACACGAGGCCAAGGAGGATCGAATGAAGCAATACCATGAGAAGGAAAGGAGATCTTGACCTCATTCGGGTACTTTAGTATTCATCGATTCCACGAGGGAAAACAGCCGAGCCGACATCCTCAAGAAGTTAGTGCAATATCAACAAATCCACCGAAGGAGGAAGTTCATTCCGTAAGATCGCGGAGTTCCACATCGGCATCATCACCGAGATAGAGCCGAATCGATATCTCCCATAAAGGCCTATCTCGAAGATGGCGATCGCCTCAAGATCGCTCAAGCCAAAAGATGATGGTGAAATCCCAAAAGTACCTCACACATGAGGGCGTTTCACAGAAGTCTTATCTTCAACCCTCCCGAGGTGCCTCGGCCGTAAGGCCGACCACGCACTCAATGAGATTCACTGAGGGTCTGTGGAAGTCACATCGGGTCGCGAGCTCTCAAAGAAGACGCCGAGGTCGGGATATTATCGCCCACCGCCCAAGATTCGCCGAGCTCACAAAAAGTGTCCGGCGCAGACCACCCACGGTCAAAAGCTACCCTGCACCGATCTAAGCAAACTACAGAGTCCGTGGCTTTCATGCTGGGATCGACATCGCTGGTCCGCTTGACCGAGCACCGTGTCGGCCGATACTTAGTCGTAGTTGTAGACTACTTCACAAATGGGTCAAGCCGAGCCACTTTGGAGCCTCATGTTCGGAGGATTCGCACCTTCGTGGAAAACATAGTTTGCCGCTCGCATACCGCATATTTGGTCTCTGACAATGGCACCCAGCTCATCGACAAAACTTTTAAGGAATGGTGTGAAGAGCTCTAATATCGAGCAACGCTTCACCGGTCACACACCCACGTGCAAATGGTCGCACCGAGGCGACGAACCGCACGATCATACAAGGATTGAAAAAGAGGCCAGACCGAGCTAAGAGTGATTGGGTTGAAAATCTCCTCAAGTCCTCTCGTCCCACAGACAACACCCGGACTTCGCACGAGAAACCCCTTCCTTGGTCTACGGACCGAGGTCACATACCGGCCGAGATCGGCGCATCGAGCCCGCTGCACTCTTCACTTCGACCGTAGTGGGAACGAGGAAGACCCGTGTCAACCTGATACTCGAGGAGAACGCGAGCTTGCCTTCATAAACGAAGCCAAATACAAGTGCCGTGCTTGCGGTACTACAACAAAAGGGTAAAAGCTCCACACCCAAGTAGGTGACCTCGCCCCACGAAATAATGAAGCCAAGAGAGCCGAGCCGCCTTAACAAGCTAGATCCGACATGGGAAGCTCCATACCGCATTCACGAGGACCTCGGCAAAGGGCCTATAAGCTTGCTCACTTATCCGTGCACTTATCCCCTAACCCGGCATATCACTCATTTGAGGAGGTACTTTACGTAGCTTTGATTTCGATCAAGATCATGATTAGTCTTCTTATTGCTTTTGCGAGGTGGGATGTTATTTACTCTCAATAAAACATTTGTTTTTCGAATAAGTATTTCACTGCCTCATCTTATATTTATGTGAACATCCATTCGGATTAAACACAATTAACCTTCACAAGGGACGCCTTACGAAGACGACAAACCCACTAAGTAGTGGTACTCAACTGTCACAACGCAGACTCATAGATTACTCATTGAATTGAACGCCCTGCAAGGCATACAGACTACTCATTAAATTGAACGCCCACATGCACGCATACAGATTACTCATTGTTGAAACATCTACATGCAAACGACGTCCACATCGGATCTCACAAATTACACCCTTTATTTGGGAAGATATACATCAGATACGCCTAAATATATTTACGACTAAAACCAAGTCCTAAGCTATATTTGTACCTCTCGAGGAGGAAAATATACACTTGATACAAAGTCTAAATACATTTACGACTAAATACAAAGTCCTAAGCTATACAGCTCATTCGGCTTCCGAGCTCCACCGCCGAGTCCGGCTAAAGCTACACCAATTGAGACAAAATCCCTGCCCATGATGAACACCGGATGAACTCGTGCCTTCCACCCAATCGACGAGGTCGGCCCCACCACGCCTACTCCACCTACACTTTGAATTGCGCGGTGGGTCCCCTACCGGCGAGGTAATTCTAACCGAGGTCGCACTGCCCCTCGAGCTTGACGCGAACCCTCGCCCGACCGCCGCCTTCCTCGCCGACCGAGGTCCCTCGGGCGCCCACCGCCGAGGACCGACCTCTAAATGCTCCCTCTCACCTGGGCCCAAGAACCAAGCACTTCGGCATGATCGGCATAGCCGCCTCCTCTCGGTTCTTCTATCCTTACATCGGTGGAGCCGCCATGGACTCATGCGGTGGGGCATGCGTCGCCATGGACGAGCTCAGATATCTCGGATGTACTTCACGATGGAGTCGAGGCGCCTTTAAACTTTTTACTGCTGGGCCCCTCCTCATCCCTCATCACCATGCCCTCGGCCAGCAAGCTCTTAACTCGATCATCGGCTTCCGATATAGTAACTCCACCAGATCGGTGGATTACCTTTTCATACTCGCGTGCTCCTCCGAGATTTGCTCCGCCCTCCCGAGCCAACTCGAGCCGCTCCTCGACCGCATTAAGCGCCTGAGTCACGCCGGCAGATGGATCTCGCCTCGGACTTCGAGATGCGCAACCTTAGCTCGAGGGTCTCATTCTCAGCCGTGAGGCGAGCCACCGCGATCGGCCTCATACAACTTCTCCTCACCTGTAAGCGATGCCGAGCTGACATCCAAACTGACCAAAACCTGAGTCAATTCGGCCGAGCGGTTCCTCCAAAATAGCACCTCCTCGTTCTTCTCAGCTAAGGCACCTCGGGCCTCTTTCAGTTTGATCAATAGATCATGATCGAGCCCGAGATATTGAGAAGCGGAATGCTAAAGACAAAAAAAAAAAGAGGACAAACACATTCAAAAAGTGCATCTTTTATTTATAACAGGCGGAAGTACACAAAGGCTCAGGATCCTAATGATCCCATCAATATTCAACCTATTACATTAGATCGCCGACCTTAGCCGCCTTGTCGAGTCGCCACCACCGCCGCCTCCGGCCTCCACTGCCCCACCTCCCGGCCTCGGCTCGCGCCTCACCGAGGAGTTCCCGAAGCTCCGCCTCTTCGTCCTCCTGCACCGAGCCACGACCTAAGCCGCCGTAAGAGAGGCGGAGGAAGACAGAGCTCCACCACGGGAAGGGTCGCCTCGGTGATTACTGGGCGTAGTTCTTTGCACCGTCCAAGGCGCGACTCAACCCAGCCCATGCCCGACCTTGTCAAGCCAGCATCGAGGCCGCCAACCCTCCGTGTAGTGAGGATACCACCGAGGCCCCGAGTACGGCACCAAGTCGGAGATGAAGGAAGAGAAGGTCTCGACTCAATGAGCTCATGGGCGAAGGCCTTCAACATCGGTCCTCGCCCGCCAAAGAAAGCACTGCCTTGTCGGCGAAGTTTTCTCTCCGCCGCCTCCTCGCGAGCACCTCCACTTGGCACGGGCCACCGCGGGGCGGTGCTTCTTCTTGATGGCGGCCTCAAGAGCAGCCTCGCAGCCTCGGCCTCCGCCTGCGCGGCCGGTGCGGACTCAAGAATGCCACCTTACCCTCCGCCTCAGACGGAGGCGCCTCCACCACGAACCCGCCATGCGGTGCGGCACCGAACTGCCAAGATCCGTCGACACCCAACAACTTCACGTAACACAAAGGTACAAGGAATATAGCGTAGCTTATACCTTGGGGAAGGATATGGGAGAGCCGGAGGTCGGCACTCAGACGACACGGCACGAGTCCCCTCCCCGCGGAAGGACTCGAGGTCGGCTGGTGGACACCCACCAGCTGGTTCAGGTCGTCCATGACCACAAGCGGCGGAGCGGGCTTGGTCCTCGCCTTCTTTCTTGGTAGCGCCTGGCCAGGAGATGGCGCATGGGATGACGAAGCCGGCACCTTGGTCTCCCTCTCATGATCGAGCTTCACTGCAACAAAGATAAATTCTTGTTCAGCACAACGAGGTCGGACATGTGAGCAGTATATATAAAAAAATATATATATATGGGGATGCCCTGACCCCGATCAGACCCCACTCCCGACGCCCGACCTATAAACGCCAAACCAAGCATTGTTCAGTCATCCTCGTGAAATTAATAGATAATATCTCACCGAGGTTGTTGAGCTCTTCCTCCATGTAGCCTGGGGGCTCGACCTTCACATCCATCATCTTACCAAGGCCCCACTCATACCTCGGATGCCCATCACCGCAAGAAGAAATACATATTTTGCCAATGGGACACCTTAGAAGGGGCCGCTACCTTAAATTTCTGCCGAGGAGACAGATAATACACCCTCCCATAGTCTCGACACTAAAAAGCGATCAAGACCTCGAAGGAGAACTCCTCGGCAATGCCATGGCAGAGAGCCCTAGCCCCACCACCGACCTAATGGAATTGAGGTCACCGATATGGGGATCCGAAAATATTCACGGATACTAAGGAAAATTAGGGTCAAGGAAAACCTAAGGACAGCTCTCAAGGCATCTACGTATACGGTAACAAAACCCTCCGGAGGGGCCATAGCCCTATCATCAGATCGCGGTAGGCACCACCACGCCTCCTCCGGGATCCGATATTCCTTCGCCATTTCAAAAAGGTCCTCCATCGTCAAACTCGACCTAGCTAAACCCACCCTGTATTCATCCCATACTGATGATACCGGCGGGACCCTAGCACTAATTCCTATCGACCTACCCAAAAGGTTATAGCACATATAATCCTTAATATCGGTGGCACTATCGGGGGAGGAAGACGGACGGCTGAGCCCAAGCGCACTCGTAATGTTCGTAAGCGAGAAGACGAAGGAGAAGATGAAGAATACATACTTACTTTTCGGCGAGGTATCTGGCTTCTTCAACAAAGTTTGGAAAAAAATTGGAAAATTTCTGAAAATATTATCTCTGAAACAAGCGAGAAATGAGAAGGTGAACAGTTTCCTTAAATGGGACTATTTATGGAACAAATGGCGCCTAAAAGCGCCGCTTCAACTACACACGTGTTCATCCACGATTTGATGTGGAGTTGACGCCCGCGACACGATTTGAGCGCCCAACCACCGTGCGGCGCGATGACGACTCTAGGGTAAGATAGACCGCCACCGACCGCAATCATCACTGGGCCTCGGATCCTCCGTATATGAGCCACTCGTGTCGGACATCGGCATCCTCCGTATATGAGCCACTCAGTCGGACATCGGCATCCTCCGAGGCGGAGCCACTCAGTCGGACTCGCATCCTTCCAACGGACATTCCCAGACAAAGAACGGACGGCTCCATCCATGCTCCTCCGTGAGCGCAGTCGCCTCGCCCGAGCTCAGACCTTGGGAAACAATCGACGCCTCAAGTCGGACCTCTGTATCATCCGTATGATATCTCTATCCGGATCGGACCTCGTGCCCATCGACAGTCCAATAACTACCACGCGGTTAAGCAAAGGCCCAGCCTCCAAACCCCAACCACCTCCAAACCCTAATCGGCCTCACCCTACACGGAAGGCAAAGAGTCCCTACAACGAGAGGAAGAGTCCCTACATGGGAGGGATCGGATCCCGCATTAGGGATCCTCGATATGTATAAATAGGAGTTAGATCGAGGTACAAGCGGTTAGCAACTTATCAATACTAAGAGCTTTTAGCTACGCCACCGTAATCAAATCATAGTGAAAGTATTGAGGAATCACTCTTCCGTGGACGAGATCTTATTCTCGATCGAACCACGTAAAAGTCTTGGTGTTCTTTACTGCTTTACACAAATCTCGTATATTAACATACACTAGATTTATCATGTTAGCAACTTATTGAATACTAAGAGCTTTTAGCTACGCTCACCGTAATCAAATCATAGTGAAAGTATTGAGGAATCATTCCTCCGTTGACGTAGATCTTATTCTCGATCGAACCACGTAAAAGCCTTGGTGTTCTTTACTGCTTTACATAAATCTCGTATATTAACATACACTAGATTTATCAGAGCTCAAGCCGGAGACTCTGCCAACACATTCGAAGAAACCAGCTCAGAAAAGAGATTGAACAAGATACCGAGAAAAAAGTACGAAAGGAATGAGATAAGAGAGAAATAGTATGTAGAGAGAAGAGCGGGAAGAAGATGAATCGAAAGGGACAGAAGAATCCAGAAAGGATACTGAAACCCCAATGGATAGGGACGACAATCACGTGTAAATCATTTAATCATAATAGGCTGCAGAATAACTAAATCAGTTAAACTGTTTGAATTTTGGTTCTAAAACAGTTTCATATTGTCTGATTGTAAATTTTAT
Source organism: Salvia rosmarinus (assembly GCA_036937905.1). Lineage (NCBI taxonomy): Eukaryota > Viridiplantae > Streptophyta > Magnoliopsida > Lamiales > Lamiaceae > Salvia > Salvia rosmarinus. The sequence goes on from JAODLM010000452.1 coordinate 64,536, forward strand.
AAACTGGGCTGGATTTTATTTTATAAGCTTGAAATCCTTATGAAGTTGTCGGATTTAGTATTATTTGGATCATTAGCTTGCTATTATTGAGGAACACGAGCTCAAACTCAAGTAATTAAGATACAGTGAGCTTATTTCCAAGTTCAGACCTTATCCATTTGCATTTTTCACTTTATTTAGTTAATAATTATTTTTCTAGTATTTAACAAGATCGTGATGGGAAAAATGAATTTATCCGTACTCTCGATATTCTATCTTCGATGTTTGACTCACTATATATTGATTTATATTTTCAGTATGCCCATATATAATTAATTACAACACATATAACTTATTCTCGTGTTCACCTGATAATTTTTTACAAATTTGATCAATATCTGACTCCGATTTTGATCTTTTGGACTGTGTCTCAGGTGTCTGATCTCCAATATTGAGTGAGAGTAATATATGACGAACACCTAAATTTTCATCCCCTAGTGTATCTTAGTGATTTTCAAAAATCATCTGTGAGGAGATGAATGATCTGATTTTCTCCTATCATGTATTTATAGTGATTTTCCTATAATCTTAATATTATAGGACTCTGACACATCTAATAAACGCAATAATTATCTTCTTCTATGAAGATAATTAATTTCTAGAATAAGTATATCTTGATATCTAATAATATCAGATAAACTCTATCTAGTCTGGGAGATGTATTAAATAAATAATACAATAATCAAGTCAGAATCCGAGTGCGATATTAAGGGATGGCCAAAAATTGCTTAGGCAATAGGCCTTGATGGATCAGTCCAATGATCAAATACAAAGAATAAAGATGAGTCTAAAATAAATTAATTATCTTATGTTCAGTCTAGAACATAAATTAATTCATAAATATTTATTCATTCCACTAGAGAATAAATGTTGATTTATCCATTTATTATCGAAATTGAGTCGAGCTTGTACTTCGATTTACGAATTCATGTAATTAGGGTATCGCACATCCATTAATTCTTTATAGCACTCTTACTACTTAAAATAATTAATCTATTTAATTCCTTAAGTACTACCACTCAACTTTATTATTGTATTTGAGTTAACTCAATCTGCATGGTTTAATATAATAAATCTTTTGAGCTTCTTAAGAGGGACGTCATCATTCTATACGGATACGATGATTCGATATAAGTAATCAGTATGACATACAAGCACTACCATTACTCAAGATACGGAGAATATTGGATTGTCCTATGTAAGTATAACCCTCACCCACAAAAATTAAATGATGGTCAGTAACTCATACTCACCTGAAACCTTATCGAGATTTAGATCAACGTAAAGTCAATGAGATCTAAGTTCTTCACGACGGTCAGATAAAAGAACTCATCTCACTGTGATCCATCAATAAATCAAAGACGTACCAGCATAGACAAGCAACTAAGTCAAGTTACTTCTTGTCTATACTGCAGCTTATACCGATAATTCATCCTCAAATTATCTCAGTTATGATCGTTTTTATATCTCAACTAGTTTAACCAATTATACATACTTTTGTGATCTTTTATATATTGTATGATCTAACTTTTTAATGGGATAAAATGACAATATATACAATCAAGTAAACAACTCAGATAAGAAATCGGAATAGTGATAACTGGAAACATTATATACAAATTCAATCAATCTACTTTCAATATACAAATCCTAACTGATCGAACTCAAACTCAATTACATGCGTGACAACTTGAGACAAACGATAATTTGATGAGTGATTTTGTTCATGGTCATTTTTATTCATATTGGCCCCATTTAAAAAATTAATTAAAATATTACAATGTTTTACTAACTATTCCGTATAGTTTCTAATTTAAAATTCTAATAAAATAAATTCTAAAAAATATAGCCAAGGATAATTCTAGCGCATACCTCTCCATCACATCCAAAAATTCATCTTCATCTTCTATAATTTCGAAGAATTTGATTATTATCTAGAATAAATGGAAAATGTTTTTTTCACCGATTGTTGGATTGAATCAAAATTATTCAAGTGCTCCCAAGAAAAACAACAAAATTATTCAAATTTGGTTTCTATTAATTCCTCGATGGCAAATTATAGATTGGTCGGGCACAGTTTCTGTTGGTGGGTGCCTCGTTTCCTCCGATATCTTCAACATCTTCTTTCCCGCGCCGGCGAATCCCGCCGCTCCCCACCGCCACTGCCACCCCGATTTGCAACCACTGATCCAACCCAATCTTGTCCCGTAAGATTTCTCACTCACAAAGCATGGATTGGTTACGGAAACTACTATTAACATTGATCATTAAATTCATATTGTTCTTGCGGATTATCCCTCTCCTCTGTCTAAGCACTTGTTGAGCAAGCCCTTGCCGGTTGTACAATTTGGCACAACGGAAAGATCTGAAGATATACTCTAGAAATAGAGCTGATCTACTGTACTCACACACGCATAATGTATATATCAAAAACCAGCACTTTTTAGAATTACACAATGCATGCGCACATGATTTTTTGCACTAGAAATATTAATAGAGGCTACATTTTCTAATATTTATTTTTTAAGTTGGATAAGGATAAAAAATAACACATTTTAATACTTTTTATTAAATAGAAGAATAAAAGGAGGGCTATGAAAAGAATTGCCCTGATTTGATTGATTATAACCATAAGGAATGTGAATGGCTTGCTAAAATATAATTGTATGTAATTCGCTGAATTTTAGAAAAGAGTAAAGAAAGGGATTTTCCTTAAAAACAGTGGAAAACATATTAAAATATAAGGTAAATATCAATTTAAACCCTAAACTATACATATTTTATCAAAAATATCATGTACTTTCAAAAATATCAATTTAAACCCAAACTATCATATTTGTATCAATTTAAACCCCAAACTATCCTCAATATAGAGACATTTTTGATACAAATATAATAATTTGGGATTTAAATTGATATTTTTGAAAGTTCAAAATATTTTTGATAAAACATATATAGTTTATGGTTTAAATTGATATTTACCCTAAAATATATCATCTCATCTCTTTTACCATGTCAAAACGTGATAAGATTTTTTAACCAAAATGGTTGCCCTTTTCAACATATTTCTTGCTTACTTATACATACATAATTCTATAACTCAAAACTATATAACACAACAATTTATACAATTTAAATAATCTCTACTCAAGCATCCCTTTAAAACAGCTGAAACAACAAATTTTTTAACATTTCTAGTAAGAACTATCTGTAGTTTATCAAATATTCATTCAAGAAATGAAGCTGCGCAAGTCTCACTTCCGGTAGGGATGAAACCTCCCATTTTTGCCATCACCATTCCCATACCCTCTACCGCTGTATTCCCCACCGGAGCCATTTGCAGGAACGTTCGCTCCATCGCTGCCATTGCTTTCAAAGCCTTCGTCACCACCACCACCACCACCGCCACCACTGTATCTGTTATGCATGCCATAACCAGCAGCAGCTCGGTTATAGCCAACAGGACCCCCGAATCCACCACCACCATATGCCCCACCACTGTAGAAGGCGCCGCCAGATCCATAGCCATAACTGTATCCACCATACCCTGGATAAAACCCTAAAGCCCCACCAGCGTAATTCCCAGCTATATTTCCATAACCACCGTAGCCACCAGCATAACCCTCTGAAACATCAACAGAGTTACCGGGAGGATTCAAATTACTGCCATTATGGCGAGGCTGAGTTTGACTCGAATTATCGAAACCTGATCTTTTTGGCTCAGCCCTCTTAATCTCAACCTGCAGATTTCCGAAGTTGATGTTTAGTCACTTTATTATGTTGTATAAGAGCATAATTTGTGATAATGTCATCGACTCACTTGTTTTCCTCCAAGTTCATGCATTCGGCCATTTGAGAGAACCCTTTCAACACCATCTTCATTATCAAAAGTTACAAAGCCAAAACCACGAGATCGACCAGTCTCTCGATCCAGCATAATTTGGTGGCCAACGACATTACCATAAGAAGAAAAGTACCCTCTCAAATCATCTGCAAAATCCAATATTGAAATGTCACAAAGTAGTTGCTCAATTAGAAAAGTTGTATTTGTTACATGATCAAAATGAATTATGATAATAGGCAGTCAAAGGTAATACCTTCAGTCAACGTCACTGGGAGACCGCCCACAAAAATTTTCTTCGTCCCCAAACCTCCACTACGAACATGCACATTCTCTCTGGGAACAGTTCTCTTTACTTCTACCTGATATCCAGAATGCAAGAGTTTTGAATGAGATTATAATCCATCAAACACAAAATCTTGATACAGTGCTGAGTTTTGGATAATGATTCTTACCACTCTTCCATCAATGACATGGTTTTCCTCTAAAACCTTTTCAGCAACCTCCGGATCCGCAAATGTCACAAATCCAAAACCACGTGGTCTCCCAGTGGTTTTATCATACATTATGACACAATTTGTAATTTCTCCATATCTACTGAAGTACAAGCTCAGTGATTCTGGAGAAGAGAGAACCAAGATTATGTAAGCAGAAATAACTCTCACCAGATATCACTTCAGACTATATCACTCTAAATTTATGGCCAAACATAACGAAATGGAAAAAAGTTCGACTTCAAAGATGGAATGCATGAGTAACAGAATCTACATGACTGACACAGAAGATAAAAATGATCTCCAGCCATCAAAAAAATCCTCAAACATCAAAAGGTAAATCTTGGTTGACAACAACAATAGTTGATCATGAGTGACAACTCAACCACATATGCATACAAGTAACTGACAAGTGCAAGTTGACCAAAATTGAAGAGAACAGAAGGTAACTCAATAAGAGACAACAAACCCAAATGATATAACCAATTTACCAGTTTCACGATTAAACAAATGGCATACATAAATCAACACCCATCACCCACTCGCCACAATTAAATGACACATATACATTATTCAATTCATCCGTATAATGGAAATGGCACTATGAAAGAGATAACACCAACACAAACAGAATAGCCAGTTCAACAAGAAACAAACAAGACATAGCTCAAGTTACTGCAAGAAAACTAGACAATATACACCATGAATTTCAATTCATTCAGCAAGAATAATCTTTTTTAGAAGGAAAGAAATAGAGTACCTTTAGGCGTCTCCCAAGCAATGCCTCCAACGAAAAGCTTTCTATAAAAACAGAAACAAAAAAAACCAATAATTACAATAAAATTTCTACATCCCACATATTTTTTCTTTGGGTTCAAGCCCAAACCGATAATTCTCCCCACGCAACAAACACACTAAACTGATCAAATAATTTTCAATCTAACAACAAACCTACAGCACAAGCTAAGCTAACACAAACTAACCCTTCAGACGACGAAGAATCATGCTTTAATCTTGTACTAACATCTATATTATCATTTGCACCGTAGTTTCCCCCTTCTGCTTCGTAAAACCCTCCATAATGCGGCGGCTCTTCGTCATAACCGGCAACATTCCGCGGAGCGCTGCTGTAGTTCATCACTGATGGCTCTGCCACGATCAGACACGGAAAACACCTGCTCAAATAGAAATCATTGCGGCGTTCTCTGACAAAACTTGCAAAAATTAAACCCTAAATTTCGATGAGAAAACGTTACCTAAACTAATAGCTAGCCAGAATTCTCAATGATGTGACGATTCAGAGACTGAGGTGCCGATTTGAATTTGTTTGAGAATTGTGAAACCCTAGCTTTTGCCTCCTTCGTGATTAGAGAATTTGGTTGTCTGAAGACGGAACTTTCTTCTAGGGAATTTTGAAACGTATAGAAGTATCAAAGAAACGAAGACGTATGATTATTTCGGGCTAGAACGAGCTTACAAAAAAATTTAATTAGTTTTGGGCCATTAGTTCGGACACAACGAGCATCTCTTTGAGGGCCTAGATATTTAAATGAGCATTTTCGTCAAAACAAATTAAAATCTTAGGGATTAATTGTGAAATCCATTTTAATATACCTCATTCTATTAATTCTATCATAATCTTTAAAATTTATTAAGTTTATCATAGCTGATATCCGGCAATTGAATCGTGATGTGGCGCATCCGAGTATGAAGTGCTATTTCGCCAAAAAAATAAAATAAGAAATACACGTGGCGAAATACACGTGTCACCATCTGGTACGCTACGTAGTTATCGGTAGGGATGTCAATGAGTGAGTTTTATCCTGAACAATCCGGAACTGCTCAAAACCCATTAAATTTTAATGCAGTGGTTCTGGTTCTGGTTTTGGTTCTGGTTCCAATTCCAGATCCGCTTTATACCCGAACCGTTTAGATCCATAGTTTGATGGTCCGGTTCGATCCGGTCCCATCCGGTCGGTTTCAAACCAAAATCAATACTTATTTATTGGTTCAGTCGAGAAAACTCATCTATCGACAAACCTAAGTTTAAGAGCATAAATAAACCGCTTTATCCATACTAATATGAAATCAGTCATAGCCCACTAAATTATAAAGCAACGATTTCGGTTCTAGTTTTGATTCTGATTTTAGTCCCGCCGATCCGGGCCGCTTAAGATCCATAGTTGATGGTCCGGGTCCGTGGGATCTAGTATCTAATGAGTTTGTTTCTAACCGTAACCATTACTTATTTATTGGTTACGATTTGGATAAAATCTACTCATTGACATCCTTAGTTATCGGAGAAGAACTCTTAAAAATAAAATTAATATAAATTGAAAAGGTTGAGATAGATTTGATAATGTTTTAAAGGTTGAGATAAAATCAATAAAATATAAAAGTTGAGGATATATTTCATATCCCACCATTACAGAGTTGAAATTGAGTATATGAATATGAAGCTAACGTTGTGATCGTGAGATGAATGGAGGACGGCTATGAAGAAGAGTATAGTAATATTGTATAAATGCAATATGAATAAGTTACATGAGTGGATCTACAATCCATTGTATAAGAGTAGTATTTATTTATATATTTAATCTTATAAAAATAATAAAATTATTGGTAGGATACAGTGATAGAGGACTCATCTACATATTCATAGGAGTTTCTTTTTTTTGGTCAATTAATACAGAAATTTAAAGGCCGCGTCACGTGGACTCGAACCCGAGACCTTTGGCCTCGGGCATTAACCACTCTACCACTAGGCCAACACACACACACATTCATAGGAGTTTCTTTTACCTAGTAGTGTAAACAAACAAAACAGTTCGTGAGTTATTCGGAGCTCGACTTGAAAAAACTCGTTTGAAATTGCTCGTTTTGTAAATGAGCCGAACTCGAGCCTCGAGCCGAGCTCGATAGGATTTTCGAGCTGAACTCGAGCTTAGAGATGTTCGGTTAGTGAGTTCGGGCACATGTTCGGTTCGAACTCAAACGAGCCAGTTCACGAACACGTTCACGAACATGTGAAAAAATAAATTATTTTTATATATCTAAATAATTAAAACTAATAATATATTATAAATTATATTTTTGTTGATGATTAATAAAAATTTAATAATAATATAATTATAGTTCTAATAATAAATTATAAAATTTAATAATTCGAGCTCGAGCTATCAAATACAAGCAGAGTTCGAGCTCGAGTTCGAATATGTCTCATAAACGAGTAGTTATCGAACCGAATTTGAGCCGTCATGAGCTCAAAATTTTTACAACAAACCGAGTTCGAGCTCCATTTAAAGCTCGAATTCGAACTCGAGCCTAACTCGAGTCGAATAAAATTTAAACGAGTCAAGCTTGAGCTTGATAGTGTTTGGCTCTACCGATTCAGATACAAAGCTACTTTTACCTGTGTATCGATATCGAACCGAGCCGAGCCGAACACCGCCAAGCTCGAGCTCGACTCGCTTAAATTTTATTCGCCCGAGTTCGATTCGAGCTTTAAATTGAGATCGAGCTCGGTTCGTTATAAAATTTTGAGCTCGCGAGCTACTCGATTCGGTTCGATAACTACTCGCTTATGAGATATATTCGAACTCGAGTTCGAACTCGCCGTGTTCGACTTTGCTCGTTTTCCGAGTTCGAACTCGAGCTCTAATTCGGTTTGATAATGTGTTATTCGAGATCGAACTCAATTCGAGCTCGAGATATCGATATATATGCTTATTTGTTGCTAAATAATTATAATTAACATATATTTTATAATTTATTATTCATTTTAATTATTTAAATATGTATAAATAATCTATTATTTTATACGCTCGCGAACATGTTCGTGAACATGTTCGACTATAGGTTCGCGAACATGTTCGAATCAAGGTTCGTGAACATGTTGAATAAGAGTTCGCGAACATGTTCGCGAACCGCTCGTTGAGTTCGAACCAAACATGTTCATGAGCCCACGAGCGAACATCTCTAAGCTTCGAGTTCGCTCGATAAACTTATCGAGCTCGATTCGAGGCTCGAGTTCGGCTCGCTTACAAAACGATCGAATTTCTAATCTAGTTTTTTTTCGAGCCGAGCTCCCGAGTAGCTCACTAACGGTTTGGTTTGTTTACACCTACTTTTACCCAATAAGAGGCCGTTCCTACTTTTGTAGGAGCACCAATTGCTTTATCTATTTTGTAGGTGAAAAATACATGGAAGGGGACAATCTTGATCCATGAATTATATAGTCTATAAATAGATTTCGAAACTCATTCAAACTTAACATATAATTGAAATATTCAAAGGAGTGAACCACATCAATCATTATAGTCCGTCTCACTTTGCCTATTTTCATGCCATCAACAAGATTGTTGGGATTTTGTGGTACATATATTCATCCAGTCTTACTAGTCTCAATTTTTTATTCAACACAATAAATAAAACTTTTGTTTGCCATTATGGAAAATTACACCATTACAGATTTGAAGTTGAGTAGGGAGGATCCGACTAGTGTTAAAATTTAGTATAGAGAATCACGTTACAGAATTAAGATTGATTATGGAAAATTCCGGATTAACTTCAAGTAATGGTAAATTAATTATTTTGTTGTTCTTTCTTTTCTTTTTTTCAATTTGAGCATTAGAATATATATGATATTTACTGAGTTAAAATACATAATTAAAATTAAACATCACAATAAACAATTATCGAATCCCAAATCGACACAACGACCCTCAAAACGCCAAATGACTCCTTCAGAGTTAATTACAAAATACTGTATTTTTGTTGTGTATGTACATGTTTTTATTGATAACTAATAGACATGAGTCTTATTTATGTTGTGTAATGTATATGTTTACCCAATAAGACATTTAAGATAATGATTGCGGCTCCCCAAAAGAATTGAAGATATCGTGCAAGCACACTGAGAGTTCGCAAGTTACGGTTTGCATCATAATTACAATATCAAACTAGTCTTGATCGATCTCAATTTAATTTGTTGCCTTAGATCATACAATACGAATTTTTATTTAATTATATATCACACAACCACGTGCACTAAATATGTACTAGTCTCGTTCATCTCTAGGTGAGAAAGAAATAAATAAATGATTTTCATTTTTTTTATTTCATTTTGATCTTCAATTATCAAAGAAAGTCGAAATCATTATAAAAATATGAACAATATATAAATAAAAACTATAAATAAAAACTATAGATGATATATCTAAAGTTCATTACACAACAAATAAAATTTAAGTTTCAAATAAACATTTTAACAACAACAACAATAATAATACTTGATAAATCTAGTATATGTTAGTATGCAAGATTTATGTAAAGCAGTAAAGAACACCAATGCTTTTACGTGGTTCGATCGTTAATGATATCTACGTCCACGGAGGAGTGATTCCTCAATACTTTCACTACGATTTGATTATAGTGAGTGTAGCTAAAAGCTCTTAGTATTCAATAAGTTGCTAACCCTTCTACCTTCGATCTAACTCCTATTTATACATATCTCGAGGACCCTTGCATGGATCTCGATCCTCCCATGTAGGACTCTTTTCTCGCATGTGTAGGGAATGTTCCTCTCGTCCCTGGGGACGCCAGCCTTCGTGCGTGGTGGCGCCTGATTAGGGTTTGGGGCCGGTTAGGTTTGAAGGCCGGGCTTGGGCTTAACCGCTGGTCACACTAATGTCGTGCCCACTGCTTGGGCTGTCGCTGGGCCCGAGCGGTTGGGCCATATCCCATCATAGCCCCCGAATAGTCGAGTAACAACCATGCCGAAAGCGAAGTGAAGAACGCGCCACGAGGCGGACGATGCTCTACCGATGTTGTTGTCCGAGGTTTTCGATCTCTTTGATGTCGTGGTTCGACTTGGCGGTTTTGGTTCGAATCGAGTGGGCGGTGCTGCCGCTGGTACGCATACTTCGTCAAGACCGAATCGAGTCACCGTCGTTGGACAAAGATGTCCGATGTAGGATGTCGAAGTCCGACCTGGATAGCAATACCCGCATAGGTGATGTCGAGGTCCGATCTGGATAGAGATATCCTTCTGGATGATACCGAGGTCCGACTTGAGACGTCTGATTGTTTTCCCAAGGTCTGAACTGGGCGATGCGAACTGCTTTTGCTGGTGGGAACCCATGGACTGGAGCCATCCGTTGCTGCACAGGAATGTCCGTTGGAAGGATGCCGAGGTCAGACCTGAATTTTCTGATGGCAGGGGGGTGATGTCCGTTGGTAGGGCGCCGAGGTCCGAGCTGAGTGGACCGCCCTTCTGGAGGTCTAACGCCTATCTGAAGGATGCCGAGGTCCGACCTGAGTGGCCCCGCCCTTGTGGAGGATGCCGAGGTGTGACCTGAGTGACGCCGCCTTCTGGGGGATGTCGAGGCTCGAGTGATGATTGCTCGGTCAGGCTTGCGGTGCTCTTACCCTAGAGTACGCTATACGCGCCAGACGGCAGTGGGGCTCAAGTATGTCTGCACAACTCCTTATCCAATTGCAATCAGCCACGTGGGAAGTTGAAACGACAGTTTTTAGGCGCCATTTGTCCTATAAATAGGCCCAAATAAGGCAACTGTTCACTTTCTCCTTCTACACTTTGTTTCAGAGAATACATTTTCAGAAATTTCCCAACTTTTTCCAAACTTGTTGAACAAGCCAGATATCTCGCCCAAAAAGTAAGTATGTATTCTTCGCCTCTCCTTCGCCTTCGCTCGCCTCGATCTCCTACTGTCGCCTTTCCCCGCCCGATAGTCCCACCGATATCAAGGATTATATGTGCTATAACCTGGGTAGGTCTATAGGAATTAGCGCTAGGGTTCGCCCAGATCATCGGTATGGGATGGATGCAGGGTGGGTTTAGCGAAGTCTTGCTTGACGTTGGAGGAGCTTTTTGATATTGCGAAGGAATACCGGATCCCGGAGGAGGCGTGGTGGTGCCTGTCGCGACCTGACGATAGGGCTATGGCCCCACCGGAGGCTTTATTACCAGATATGTAGACGCCTAAGCGGGCCTTACGCTTCCTTAGCCCCAATTTACCTTAGTATCCGTGAATATTTCCGGATCCTCAGATGTCACCGACCTCAATTCCATTAGGTCGGTGGTGGGGCTAGGGCTCTCCGCTATGGTATTGCCGAGGAGTTATCCTTCGAGGTTTTGATGCGCTTTTAGTGTGAAGACTATAGGAGAGTGTATTATCCGTCCCCTACCGAAGTTTAAGGTAGCAGCCCCTCAAGGTATCCCATCGACAAAATAAGTATTTCTTCTTGCGGGCTGATGGGCATCCGAGGTATGAGTGGGGCCTCGGTAAGATGATGGACGTGAAAGTCAAGCCCCTGGGCTATATGGAGAAAGAGCTCAACAACCTTGGTGAGGTTTTATCCATTAGTTTCACCGAGGATGACCTGAGGAATGCCGGGCTGAGTGTTTATAGGTCGGAGGCGTCGGGATCGGGGTCTGAACGGGGTGAGGGCATCCCCATCTTCTTACTCCTTATAAGTCTGACTTTGTTGTGCTAACGCTTTCTTCTGTCATGCAGTGAAGCTAACGGAGCAAGAGAAGGGCTCACGATCACCGAGCAAGGCGCCTCCCAAGAAAAAGGCGAGGCGGGCTGAACTTGCCAAGCCCCTGAAGAAGGTTGACGACATTAGTCAGCTGATGATGGGGCCTCTGCCCTCGAGTACGAGGTGACGCCCTCCAGCTCGGTCGCACCCCTCCCCAAGGTATAAAGTTCTTCCACATCTAGCTTTATCCGCTCGCGATCCAGACGACTTGTGTTGCTTTTTTTAGGATGCGAGCTCGGTGACGGGGTCTGTGAACGTCTTTGTCGGGGACCTACAACTTGCCATCGGGCTGGTCGCTGATAGCTCACCCAAGACGAGGCTCTGGAGCGGGAGCTTGCAGCGGCGCGGGCGGATGCTGATGCCACCGTGGCCGCTGCGGCGGAAGCCGAGGCCGCAAGCGGTTGCCGAGGCCGGAGGGTTGCTGCTGAGGCCGCCTGCGAAGAGGGCTTGGGCATTGAGGTCGCCTGGGGAGCTCAAGAGGCTCCCGAGGAGGCGGCCGGGCGGCATGAGCTCGCGAACGAGAGGAGTGCTCGGCCGGCCGATCGTGGACCCCGCCGAGGGCCTTTGCCGAAGCTCGCCGAGTCGGAGAGCTTCTCGGTTTTTATCGCCGACCTGGCCGCCGTACTCAAGCCCAAGGTGGTATCTGACCATCTGGAGGGGTTGGTGGCCGCCATGCTTGACTTTGACAAGGTCAAGCCTGGTTGGGTCGAGGTCGCCAAACGCGATTGTGAATAAAGCGCGAAGCCGGGTGGTCTCCGGGGTCGGGTCCTTCCCTGTGTTGGAGGCTTTGGCATCCAGCTCCTTCCTTCGCCCAAAGGCAAGGAGGACGAAGATCTTGAACTCGTGAGCTTCTTGAGGTGCACGGCCAAAGCCGGGGAGGTGGAGGAGGAGGAGGAACCGAGCTCTGAGCCTTCCTGAAGGGCCTTGTGCAAAGAACAAAGAAGTGCAAGTGGGGGCCGACGAGTCCGGTGAAGAGCCCAAGGTCATGGACCTGATGTAATAGGTTAACTTGCCGGATCGATAGACCCCGAGCCTTGTAAACATTTCCACTTATGAATAATAAAAGTTGCAACTTCGAAATGTGTGTTTTCCTCAGTATTTTTAGATTCTACTTCTCCATACCCTGCCCGACCACGACTTGTCGACTAAGCTTAAAGAGGTACGAGGTGCCTTGCCGAGAAGACGGCCAAGAGGTGTCGTTTGGAGGCCGGTCCGCCGAACCGACCTGTGTTTCGCTAGCATGGACGCCACCGCATCGGCACGATCCAAGAAGAAGTTGCAAGAGGCCGATCGAGAAGTGGCCCGCCTCCTGGCTGAGAACGAGGCGCTAAAGCTAAGAATCATACAGCTCGAAGTCCAGGGGGCGGACTTATCTGCCGATGTGATCCATGGACGCCTGATACAATGTGAGGAGCAGCTCGAGCTGACGACGGAGAAGCTAGCTCGGATCTCGGAGGAGCATGCAGAGTATGAGAAGGTAATCCACCGAACGGGTGGAACTACCATATCGTGTTCGATGATCGAGTTCGAGCTTCTTTGGCGCGAGGGCATGGTGCCAAGGGATGAGGAGGGCCTAACAAAGAAAAATTTTAAAGATCGCCTCAACTCCATCATGAAGTACATGCGGATGTACGAGATCGCTCAGAATGACGATGCCCCACCTCCGCCGAGTCCACAGCTGGCTCCACCGGTCCAATAATAGAAGAACCCGAGGAGGAGGGTGGTTTACCGATCATGCCGAAGTGCTCCGGCTGACGGGTCCACCCGAGAGGGAACATTCGAGGGCGGCCGTCGGCAGGTGGAAGCGCCTGTGACTTGTGTCGGCGTGGAAGGGCAAAGCAGGTCGGGACGAGGTCGTGATCCCGCCCGGCCAAGCTCGAGGGCGCCGTGTGACCTCAGTGTAGGAATGCCCCTTCTGCCTGAACCCATCTGTGCGGCTCGTGGTACACCTTGAGTGCCGGTGGTGCCGACCTCATTGATTGGGCGGAAGGCACCGAGTTCATCCCGGTGTTCATCACCCACCAGGGATTTTGTCTCAACGGTGTAGCTTCACCAGACTTGGCGAAAGTGGAGCTCGGAAGCCCGAATGAGTTGTATATAGCTTAAGACTTTGTATTTAGTCGTAAATGTATTTAGACTTTATACCTAAGTGTATATTTTCCCCGAGAGGTACAAATATAGCTTAGGACTTGGTTTTAGTCGAAATGTATTTAGATCAGATACGTATGTATATCTTCCCAAATAAAGGGCATAATTTGATGGGATCCGATGTGGACGTCGTTTGCATGTAGATGTTTCAATTTAATGAGTAATCAGATGCGTGCATGTAGACGCTCAACTTAATGAGTAGTTTGTATGCCTTGCATGTGATCGCTCAACTTAATGAGTAGTCGTATGCCTTGCACCGAGACGCTCAATTCAATGAGTGATCTCATGAGTGCAGCGGCGCTTAGTCGAGTACCCTACTTAGTGGGTTTGTCATCTTCGTAGGCGTCCCTTGTGAAGGTTAATTATGTGTTATCCGACTTGAGAGCGGTATGTTCACATAAGCATAAGATGAGACAAAGTGAAATATTATTCCAGAAAAACAAACGTTTTATTGAGAAGTAAATAACATCGCACTTCGGCAAAGCAATAAAAGGACTAACATGATGCTGATCTAAAATCGAAGCTATGTAAAGTACCTCCTTAGATGAGTGATATGCCAGGTTCGGGGGATAAGTGCACCGGATAGGTGAGCTAGCTTGTAGGCCCCTTTGCCGAGGTCCTCGCGAACGCGGTATGGACCTTCCCATGTCGGATCTAGCTTGTTAAGATGCTCGGCCTCACTGGCTTCATTATTTCAGAGGACGAGGTCGCCTACTTGGAGTGTGGCGGCTTTTACCCTTTGTTGTAGCACCGTGAGACCGGCCCTTATATTTGGCTTCGTTTATGAAGGCGAGCTCGCTTCTCCTCGAGAGCATCGAGGTCGACTCGCAGTCTTCCTCGCTCCCGCTCGGTCGAAGGAAGAAGAGTGCGTGGACTCGGTGCACCGATCTCGGTAGGATGATGCCCTCGGTCCCGTAGACCAAGTCAAGGGGTTTCTCGTGCGAAGTCCGAGGTGTTGTCTGTGGGACCAGAGGACTTGAGGGAGATTTTAGCCCAATCACCCTTAGCTTGGTCTAACCTCTTCTTCAATCATCAGACGATCGCGGTTCGTCACCTCGGTCGCACTATTCGCCGCGGTGTGTGACCGAGGTGAAACGTTGTTCGATCCGGAGCTCTTCACACCATTCCTTGAAAGTTTTGTCGACGAACCGGGTGCCGTTGTCCGAGACCAAGATATGCTAAGCAACAAACTATGTTCTTCCACACGGGTCGAATCCTCCCCGCCAGGAGGCTCGAAAGTGGCTCGCTTCGACCCATTTTGTGAAGTAGTCTACGGCCACGACTAACATCGGTCGACCGGTGCTCGGTCAAACGGACCCACGATGTCGATCCCCACCGCATGAAAGGCCACGGACTCGTAGAGGTCGCTTAGATCTGGCTGGGTAGCTGACTATGGAGTGAAGTTCGCACTTCGGACACTTTTGACGAGCTCGGTCGAATCATGGATGAGGTGGGCCAAGAATATCCCGACCTCGGCCTTCTTTGAGAGAGCTCATGACCGATGTGGCTTCCGCAAGATCCTCCGTGAATCTCATTGAGCACGAGTCGGCTTCTTCCGCCCGAGGTACCTCGGGAGGGTCAAGGTAAGACTTCCAGAGAGCGCCTCATGTATGAGGTACTTCCGATTTCGCCATCATCTTTTCGCTCGAGCCGATCTGAGGTAGTGCGCCGCCTTCCAGACAGCCTTTATGGGAGACATCCGTTCGGCTCTATCTCGGTGATGATGCCGATGTGGGACTCGCGATGCTTCCGGAATGAACTTCTCCACCGGTGGATTTGTTGACGACGCAGCCTAACTTATCGAGGATATCACCGGCTGTTTTCTCCGTGGGATTCGATGAATACCGGCACTGAACGAGGTCAAGATCTCCTTCGCCTTCTCGCGTATTGCTTCATTCGATCCTCCTCGCCTCAGATTCGCCAGAACCCGGTTTACCACGACCAGGAATCTCCAAGATCCGGATCTTGTCCACTTTAATTCCTCATTGCAGGCGGAGTCCCGAGATCGCTTCTTGCACTTCACCGCTGTTTGTGGTCGGGAAGGTAAACCGGAGGCGAGGTCACTTCTTGTTTGTCGGGCCGAGGAGGAGGATGCCCGCTCACGCCTGCTTTGCATGAAGCTCGCCCACGCACATCCGCCAAGAACCATCGGGCGGTGCAAGGATGATTCCTCTCGGTGGGGGTGGGAGCTGGAGTGACTTCACTGGTAGAGCCGACCACGGTGAATTTGGCCTCCACCAGAAGTCACGAGAGCTTGCTCTTTTATGGCCGGCCGGGAGTATGAAATGTCGTGCTCACGAGCTCCAAATACCACTTAGCTATACGTCCGGATGACTCCGACTTTGACAAGACTTGTCTCAAGGGTAAGTCGCTGAGCACCGGGCGGAATGAGCTGGAAGTAGGGTCTGAGGCGCCGCTTGCTTTGCTAAGGCCGCTACCTTTCGAGGTGGTGTACCTCGCCTCGGTCCTTCGAGAGCTCGGCTAATAAAGTAGATGGGGAGTTACCGTCCCACCTCATCTCGCATCAATATCAAGATGATTGCCTCGTCCGAGGCGGCCGATATAGAAAGGAGTTCACCTTTTTCTGGCGGACAGTGGGTGGCGGCCCATGAGGTATTCTTTCAACTGCATGCGAAGACGACTGGTGTTCTTCTGCCGCTGGAAGTCCGGAGCTCTCCTCAAGATCTTGAAGAAGGAAGCCGCTTCGGCAGCCCGAGATAAGAATCACCGAGGCGGCTAGGCACCCGTGAGTTTGTGGATCTCACTGACGGCCTGCACCGCATGTCGAGTACGCCTTCACCTTAGTGGATTTGCCTTTAGCCATCCCGAGAAACCCAAAGATCCCGTGAATTTTCCCGCCTTCACCATGAAGGTACACTGGGGTTGAGCTTGAGGTGGCCGATCCGAGGGAATGGAGGATAGTTCCGAGGTCGCCGCACGACCCCCTGCTGACTTTTCGACTACGATGTCGCCGACATAGACCTCGACGATCTCCCTATGTGGTCCTTGAATATTGCGCCCACCATCCTCTCGTAGGTAGCTCCGACGTTTTTAGGCCGAAGGCATCTTTCTGCACGCAAAGACTCAAGTCGTTGATGAATGCCGTCTTTGGGGCGCCTCCGGCTCATCAGATTTGGTGGTACCCTCAGATGTGTCGAGGAAACCAAGACCTCGTGGGCCTACCAATGCCTCCACCTTCTTGTCAATGTCGTGAGGGTAATAATCCTTCTGCGCAAGGCTTGTTGAGGTCGGTGTAGTCGACGCACACGCGCCACCCTCCTCCTGCTTTGACCACGATCGATTAGCCATCCAGTGTCCGGTACTTAACCTCGAACAAGATTTGGCCTTCGAGCTGAGTCACTGCCTCTTATGACCTGGCACGCCCGTCAGAACACTCTTTTCTTCTCGCCGAACCGCTTAGTGGCGCCAATGTTGAGGTGATGAAGTTATGAGCTCGTGATACTCCGATCATGTCAAGTGGGGACCATGCGAACACGCCCTCAGATTCCCTCGAAGTCGCATGACATGCCGCCTAACATCGATTGCCTCGACGCCGACCTTGACAACTTTGGAGCGGGTCATCGTCAGATAGTGAAGCGTTCTCACGTCATCCCCAGGTGGCGCTTCGGGATTCAGAATCGCTATGCTCGAGGTAAGGCTACATCCCGGTTGAGACTCGTAGGCATTCTTTGGCTACCGCTTGGTCACCCCGATGCTTAGCACTCCCACCGTGTGGGTATTTTGATTGTGGTGGTACACCGGCGCACGGCCTGGTGGCGAGCAACCAATCTACGCCCAGGACGATGTTGTACGGAGATGAGCTCGTGCTGAAGAATTGAATGGACTTTGTGACCGACTGGGAGCACGCCCTACTGTAATCGAAGGGTAATGATACCTTCGGGTTGAACCGCCTCTGAGTGAACCTCCGCAACTAGGATGGTGCGGGCGATTTGAATCCTCCGACCTCAAGTTTATCCAGCGCTCGGAAGATAATGTTGACGGAGGCACCGATGTCGATGTAGACCCTGTGGACGTTTCTTGTTGCCCACCACGGCTTGTATCGTGATGGCGCTCTTGGTGGGGCATGATTTTGGGCACCGGGTTGTCTTTGGAGAACACGATGTCCTCACCATCCCGAGTCGCTTGTTCTTCTGGCTACTCGTGGCCGGCCTCCGAGCCATTCTTTAACGACAACCTCGCTGCTCCTGCTGTGAGCCTCGGTAATGGCATAGACTGCCCATAGCTGGGACCTTCGCCTCGCCATCTTCGGGTTGGGTCACCACCAAGGTCGGCCCGCGCTTGTTGCTACCGCTATTCTTCCCCGCGCTTGCTCCCCCGCCCACCGCCGAGGTACTTTTTTGAGCTCCTCCTCGACGAGCTCGCCAATCATGAGCCTGTGTTTCTCAGATCCTCAGACGTGACCATACCCCGTGATAGTCACAACACCCTCCGCTGACCTCTTCTCGATCCTCCTTCATAGTGAGGGGCTTGGGAAGAGCTCATGTGAGCTCGAATATCTCCGCCTCGATTTGAGCAGAGGAGGCGCTTTGTCGCTGTGGTTTGGCCGAGGTCCGAGCCCCGATTCCAATGCCCTCTCGATTCTATCGGCGCTCGCGATCAGCGCCGACTTTGGCCATCCGCTTCCTTCTCTCACCCTTCCGCCGTCCTGCATCTCCTCTTCTTCCGATCCGACTCGTCTCCTTCGACGAAGTTGTCTCACTGTGTTTCAAAGTTTACTCACCGCCTTGGTTTCTCCCCGGTGATTTCTTTATTCGCTACCGGCCGATCCCTTTTGAATGCATTGATGATGTATAGATCGTTACTATCATCAATCTCGAGATTCCTGACGAATCGCGAGACTAAATTCGACATCGTCTCGCCCCGCCTCATGGATTGTGAGCGGTGTCGGCGAAGTCTGCGAGGTGGCATCTTCGATGAAGCGCCACTTAAACTAATCCATGAGGTCCCGAAGCAGGTGTATACTGCTCATGAGCGAGGTGAACCGGCGTCGGGCGTTGCTGAGATCAAGACCCGGGAAGATTTTGCACATGTGAAAATCCTCAATTCCTTGATTCGCCATGTTGGTAGTGTAGGCGAAAAGGAAGTGGAGGGTCCCCAAGGCCATCGAGGCAGCAATATTGGGCGCCTGTATCACTGGGGCAAGGGCGTGTCCGTAATCTCTCCGAAAAGGGAGATGATTCTCCGCATCGATCGAACCCCGGAGATCGTTGCCATCTCTTTCGAAGGGTGGGAGACCGATATGGCGTCATCGCCCTCCGGGGAGTTCGGCCCGCCTTTCCTCTCTCCTATTCCGCCTCCGGGAGGCATGCCGAGGCGAGAGGGCTCACCGCGACGGTGGCTAATGGTTGCGCCCTCTCGGCGAGGTGACGGACTCGGTGGCGGATTGATGCACGCGTTCTCGCCATTGTGTCGAGACGAGCTGACCGCCGGTGGCGAAGCGACCCGCCTCAGATTCGCCGGGCCGGGCACTCGAGAGGTTCGCCCATTTGTCCTCCGGTGAAGGAAGTTTTGAATCGCCGAGATTGGCATCGAGGAACTCGCATACGCTCCGCCAAGGGCTTCGTGAGACCGTGAACCGCCTGCTCATCCGGCGTGAGGTCGGCGTCTTCTTCCCCGTCAGGCGGCGATCCCGAGGGTGTATGGAATGTTTTCCATGTAGCCCTCGGTGTGGCCGCCAGGCGTCTCGCAATCTTTTCACTGCTACCGAGTGACCACCGGTCGCCTTCGCCACGGTTGTCGCTGATGTCGTGGCGGTTGCACGTGTTCTTGCCATTAATTTGTAGAAAACGCTTTTTGTTCGCTTTTCCCACGACGACGCCAATGATAAATCTAGTATATGTTAGTATGCAAGATTTATGTAAAGCAAGAAAGAACACCGCGCTTTTACGTGGTTCGGTCGTTAACGAGATCTACGCCCACCGGAGAGTTGATTCCTCAATACTTTCACTATATTTGATTACGGTGAGTGTAGCTAAAAGCTCTTAGGGACACCAAGAGATATTGAAAAGCTGAAAAAAAAAAAAAAAACGAAAAAAAAAACGCTGTTCGAGTTTTCTCTCGCTGAGTCTTCTAAGACCGCAGGTTCTCTCGTCACGGTGATCTATCTCCCATGGCTGTTCTTGTGCTTTTCAACCGATAACTCGGGTTCATCGACACATTCGTTATACCGATCAGATCTTGAAGGTGGTTCATCATATCACGAAAGAGCAATTTTAATTGCGACCATTGCCGTCATTCATATCACCACCCACCTCCTATCTTCGCCGGAATTTTGAGCACGCCGTTAGGCTGCCCAGCTCGTCAACACGGAGCAAATTCCTTCACCGTGAAATATACGTAATCCCCGCCGAGTCAGTGCGTCAAAGGGATCATTCACGAGAAATCGGTAATTTGGTCGAAATTATTGCCGAAAATCGACCGGAAATCATCTCCCACCACCACCTTCGGGCCTCGTCCCACAAGCACAGCCTCTTCAGTACCGCACACGCGATCTTTCCTTGTGCAGTAGCCCTAAATTACCTTATTTGTTTTATGGTATCTTCCATGCATGCATGAGTTTACCATATTTAAACTAGGAAATAATACCTGCTGATTTTATTCGCCATATCGATGCTATATTGTTTCGAAAGTTTATTATTTCCTATCGAGATTGTCGCCGTCCCTTTTTGTGTTATTGCCGTTAGTTTACGTCGCCTTGGGCCATGGGATATTGGTTATTTTGTCGACAAGAGGTACACATTCTGGATGGTCCATTTATCAAAGGGTTGGGCCGATTAAAAATTCTCGAGCCCATGAACGATGTGCAAGATCGGTGAAATTCATCGAGCCTTGTTTCCGGCCACACCCACAGCCGAGGAATGCATGCCGCATGGTCGAGAAGAGGACAGAGCTTTGCACTGCCGAGAAGACACGGCCAAGATCTATTGTGCACTCCCGCAAGTGTGCCCAAATGCCGATATTAATACGGAGATGCACCGAGGCGAAGAAAACATGTCGTTGTCGAGAATCGAACCCCATCCGCCGAGGAAAATATGTCCCGCCAAGGAACTCTCTGGAGGCTCATGACTTAAACTTCCCGCACCGCCGAGAAGTAAAGTCACAAGACATCCATGCTACGCACCGCATGCCGAGAGAACTATGATCGCAATATGCACAATAATTCCCAACGTCGCACAACACCGCCGAGGATCATCTGACAAGTCAAACCGCCGAGCTAAATGCACATCAAGTCGCCGATGGTTCTCGGCCACCAAGAGCCAAGTAATACCAATCAATTATCCCCATGGCTAAAAAATGTTGGAATTTCACACAACAAATTCCAGGAAAGAAGGACCTCATACCACTAAATTCGAGGTAACGATTGAAAATGAAGTCCTTACCTTAGACGCTAATGATTATACACCCATCTCCCAAGGACGGGGTTTTCCTTGCTGGTTTTTTTTGCGTGAAGGTTTCCGGAAAGATGTTTGTGCAAAGGTCGACAACGAGACGGACGAGATCTACCAAGACGCCATACCATCCGAACGGGTGGATTGTTTTCCGCTTCAAACCGAGGCTACATGGAGCAAATAAGAGAACGGGACCATATTCAATCTTCGATATTTCGCTTCATTTTATGTCACTTGCCCACGAATTTTGGTTCGATTCTAAGACCGAACTTTAAATTTCCCAGATGGGTATCCTCCCTAACTTACCTTTGGAATTATGGAATCCAAATGCCATAGGTAAGATTGCTTCTATTGTTGTGAACCCATAGAAGTGGACTATAGGACCTTAGCCAAAAATCATGTGGACGGGCCTCGATTTCATGTGCTTGTTGATGCTTTACGTGAACCCATGCATGCTATTAACCTTAGACTTCATACGGGAAATTTGTTTTCTCAATGCATAAAATTTGAATTTTACCCAAAAATGTGTAAGTCATGTGGAAAATTAGGACATTTGGAATCTTCTTGTGACAAGGCCTTTTTTAGACCACGAAGGGTTGATAACCCCCAACGTGGTCCGCTTCATAATGATAATTCTAGGGATGGAAATTGGCAACGTGTTGGGGAAGAGATCCGAGACCTAAACCAAGAAATATCCGAGGACGGACGAACACCCCGGCTACACGTACCCAATGGCGAAGACGGAGTATATCAAGGCCACAAAAGGATAAACAAATAAATACTCAACCCATCACACGTGGGATTGAGACCCAAAATCAATTTGAAGCCTTAAATACTCACATCCATTTTCAATCCTCCGTGACGCCCAACACTTTGAAATGGCCAAACTTCAACTTCTAAAGCCAAACCCACGGAAGCGAAAACGCAAACCACTGGCCGAGAAAATTATCCAATCCTCGTCCCCATCTCGCCACCGAGAAATCTCGACCCCACCGCCGAGAAGTATCGAACCACACCGCCGAGAAAATTTCTCCCGCCAATCCCCACCGCCGAGAAATCTCTGACCGCCACCCACCCACAATATCCCTCACGAGAATTCTCGACTCAATCAACTTCACTCGGTTGAACTCGCCATTCTTCGACCGATAGTTCTCTCCAACCATCCGATAGTTCTCTACCGAATGCAACCGACCCCACCCTCTTCCTGGACGATACTCAACCATCTTTGGTCGAACTCCCACAACCGCTCACACTGCTGAGATTCCTCAATACCCCCCCCCAAAACCTCCCCGCACGCTCAACACATCTTTCACGACCACCCATCGCAGGGGCAACGCAAGCTTTTTACAGAACTAGGGGATACAAACAAAGAAATGACTAGTGTTATTCTTCGATTGGAAGACTCGACGCTAACACCGTGGTCTCGAATCTACGGTACATTCTACATCTTCAAGTTCTTTAGATGATTATATCGCAACTAACCTTGCAGCGAAGTCAATGATAGTGAAGGTGTAGGAATTCTACTACCCGCATCACACGAAGCAAATCCAACACCGGCCGTCAAAAGTCCCCCGTCAAGAAGACAAGGAGTCCGTGTGGTCCCAAAACGCGTGAGACGATGATTTTACAACTCGAATGTCGAGGCCTCCACAAGGCTCAAAAGTAGTCCGCACTGCAGACCACGTGTTCCATCACAAGCTCGACGCAATTGCGCTTAATTGAGACGAAGCTTTCTAAGTCAAGCTCAAGAATTTCATGGCCAAGCACTTGTCCAGTGGGAGTGTGCACACAACTCGGATGAGGTTCCGGGGAAGGATTTTAATAACTGGAACCCAAAGAGGTTAAGAGTAGAGGTCATTTGTTTAGAGAAATGCAGGTGATCCATTCCAATTTTACTTGCTTAATTACGAATTCCACCTTTGGATGTTCGATTGTTTATGGGTTCGGCAGTCACGATAGGCGTGAACTCAGGATTCCATAATCGCCAACATCGATCCTTCGAAACCTTCTATCGCTATGGGATTTCAATTGTATCCTCGACCGGACGAGAGGATAGGAGGACGAGTTCCTTTAGAGCGAGAGTACAAGGACTTCGCTGATACTTGTGCCCTCGTGGGACTCGAGGATTCCCTCGACGGGTCGCCACTTCACGGACTGATTCGGTGAAGTACTCTAAGATTGATAGGGTTTTGATTAATAATGCTTGGTTAGATGCTAACCTTTTGCGGGACTAACTTTATGCCCAGAGGCACTCGTGGTCGGATCACTCGCGGCAAGACTCATCACCTCTTTGGAGATGTGACTAGGTACCACCGCTCCTTCAAGTTCTTCAACATGTGGACGAAGCATCCCGACTTCAAACGCCGCTTGAAGAAAATTGGAGTGAATATGTGAATGGAAGGCCTCGGTGGGTATTGGGCAAGAAAGTTGAAGAGGATGCAAGACGTGTTCAAGGAGTTCAACTTCAAGGAGTTCAGCCACCGACGGAGAGGATTTAGTATTTCAAGAGTCTGCGTTGCATTCTATGCAACTAGCTCTTGAAAGGACCCCTTAAACGGGAATCGTTGAACAAGAACTTGGTCTTCGCAAGAAGACTAAGTTCTTGGAGGATGTTGAGCTAAGTTTCTTCAAGCAAAGAATGAAGAACTTGCACATCAACCCTCCGACAGATGCACTAAGTTTTTCATTCAATGGTGAAAAGGAACCACACGCGTGCAACACTATTTCCTTCTTGTGCGAGGATACTGAGGAACCAACTTATGACATGGAGGAAATTATAGCACTTTGAAACTTTTTATACCGAGTTATTTGGTGTAAAGCTTTCAACGAGCGGTTTTGATCCATCAGTCTTTGAGGAGGGACCTCGGCTTGATACTGATGATCGGAGGGACATGGTTATGGAGGTATCGCAGCAGGAGATTAAGAATGCTCTGTTCGACATTGCAAGTGATAAGGCACCGGGACCGGATGGCTACCCTTCAGCTTTCTTCAAGGAGAATTGGGATATTGTTGGGAACGATGTGATCCTGGCGGTACGAGAGTTCTTTGAGAAGGGAGTAATTTTCAAGGAGCTTAACCACTCGGTGGTCACCCTTATCCATAAGAAGCATCACAATCCGATCAAGGTCGATTTCGCACTCCATCTCTTGTACTAATGTCATATACAAGACCATCACAAAGATCCTGACCGAGAGAATGGCGTCTTTGATGAACAAGATCATTAACCCGGCACAGTCTGGGTTCGTGAGAGGACGGAACATTTCAGACAACATCTTTTTGGCACAGGAACTGCTTAGAGGTTATGAGAGGAAGCAGATCACACCGAGATGTATGCTGAAGATTGACCTTCAGAAGGCTTACGATTCCATCTCGTGATTTCCTTAGATGGCTTTGATGGTCTTCGTTTCCACCCTTGTTTTGTTTATCGATTATGACATGCGTTACTTTGCAACGCACACGCTAGCTATCAATGGAGGGACGATGGATTCATCATCGGGCAATGGGTCTTAGGCGTGGTGACCGATGTCGCCTACTCTTTTTTCTTTATCGCATGGAGTACTCTCGCGGATGTTGAAGAAACGCAAGGAGTTGGATTTTCAATTTCATCCTAAGTGTAGTAGTCTTAACATTACGCATCTAGCCTTCACGATGATTTGTTACTCTTTGCGGGGTGATGTTGCATCCATGGAGGTCTTAGCCGATACGCTTGGGGAATTCTCACGGCGCCGGGTTTAAAGATTAATAATCACAAGTCCTTGATATTCATGGCGGAGTTCGACCTTGAGAAGCAGCGATCTTAGATCCGTTCGCTTCCCAATGGGAGAACTCCCGACAAGATATCTCGCATCCCGCTATCTTCAAGGATATTAGGAGTCACCAAGATAGTGGACTAGTGGAAGATAGCGCCTGCATTCACCGCTGGTCTAATATGAATCTTCTGCAGGCGCTTGGAGTTGATTCTGCCTCGCCCGCAGGAGTGGAGTGCTTTGGCTACAAGTTCTACCTCCGGCCACCGTAATTGATCGCATCAATTCGATGACTAGGAGGTTCTTGTGGGATCGACATATTGTCCTGGCCGCTTGAAAGTCGTTTGCTTACCTAAGGATGAAGGAGGACTAGGATTACGAGACCTCTCGACTTGGAACAAAGCTCTTCTTGCAAAGACATTGTGGAACATCCATACCAAGAAGGACTCCTTGTGGATTCAGTGGATACATGTCGAGTATCCGCGCCAAACACCATACGGGAGTATCCTTCTCACATTCGCTTATCTCTCTAATTAAGAATATCTTAATCCTTCGTGATCGTTTTTGCGGGATGTAGGAGGTTACCATGGCACGCCCGCATCTTTTGAGAGCATTTTCTGATCCAAAGGACGGAGGCGCCATCACTATCTTCGAGAGAAGGGTGAGACGCTGCATAAGGCAATTTGGAAGGAATATATCCCGCCTAAGTTTTCCATCACAATGTGGCTCGCCATGAGGGTAGACTTAAGACGGTCGATAGATCGAGCTACATGAATATCTCATGTGTATGTACCATTTGTAATACCCATTTGAGACTCATGAACATTTGTTTTTAAGTGTAAGGCACGGAAGCCGTCCGAATAAGATTAAAGAGTGGCTCCGCCCCGAGGAGGATGACTACCATTGCTAGTGCTATCAAGCACATCAAAAGGGAGAAGAAGGCGGGTCGGCAATCATCCTCCGTGCCAGCAGTATAGGTTTAGCAAAGAACGGTGAATCACATTTGGTATGCGTAATAAGTTGAAGTTTGAAGACATCCCTTTGACGTGAAGACCATTGTGAAGACCATTCAAGAGAATGTTTATGCCGCTTTGTATTCTTTCAGATTCTTATGATCTTCACATTTTCATTTTGAGTTGGCTTTGTAGTGAGTGAGGGATGTCTCACCTTGTTCTCGATCCACTTTGGGATGCCATATCATGTACTTGTTGTTTGATAGTGGCTTTTTGGGTGTGTGTGTTGAGGGGTCGCTAGGCCCAACCAAGCAATGCACCTCATGAGCTTGCATGTGTTCACATTCCCAATCCCCCGTGCCCACGGTCTCACCGCATTGTGGTACTCTTTTCCCACCTGGTCATGGGGTTTTTAATGAGGCCCCCTTCTTCTTCGCTACTAAGGGTTCGTTGATGTGGTTTTGTGTCTTTACCGCTTACTAGATTGAGCGAGTCGCTTGGCCTATATGTTTTGGGTCAGTTAGGTGTTTTATCCTCCCTCGCCGCATTTCTTCTAAATTAAGTCAGATCCCCTGTATGCCCGAGTTTAGTTTGTAGCTTGTCTTCGCCTGCTTTATGTTATTTCGTTCTGCTTTGACCAAAAAAAAAAAAAGCTCTTAGTATTCAACAAGTTGCTAACCCTTCTACCTTCGATCTAACTCCTATTTATACATATCCGAGACCCCATAGGCGGGATCTCGATCCCTCCCATGTAGGAACTCTTCCTCTCGCATGTAGGATCTGCTCCTCTCGCCTGTGGGACGCTTAGCCTTCCGTGCGGGTGGTGCCCGATTAGGGTTTGGGGGTGGTTAGGGTTTGAAAGGTGCAGATTGGCTTAACCCGCTGGTCGCACTAATGTCGTGCCCACTGCTTTGGGCTGTCTGCTGGCTCAGGCGGTTGGGTCATATCCCATCAATACTCACAAAATCACATTACTTATTCTCTTACTTGATATGTTAGGATAGTTTGCATTTAGTTGATATTTGTTTCCTAGCTCATTGGGCTTTCATTTCATATTAGATTTGCTTAGGCATAGTTTAAGATATGCATATGTATATGCTTAATACTTTCAAACGCCATGCCATTACATATTAAAAATTGAGAAGAGAGAATACGAGTAAAGTGTTAATATTTGGTATGAAGAATGACGTCACAGAATTGAGATTGATCGTGGAGAATCTCGAATCAACGTCATCCGTCAATACTCCAAATAACGGTGAGTTGATTATGTAGTCTTGATTTTTGTTTCAACTTTTTATTAGAATATATGATATTAATTGAGTTACTAGATACAAAAAATTAAAGTTGAACATTAATAAACAATGAGAATTCCAAATCAATAATCTAGATGGAAATGAGATAGGAGATGGAGGGTAAGTTTGATGCGACACCTCCTGCAATGCTTCACTCCGTCAGGATGTTGCTATGAGAAATCTGAATTTACTTGTGCTCTTGATGATCTCAATGTTTAATTCATCATACAATGATTATATTCCTAACAAATAAACATTTTAACAACAACACAAAAATAATAATAATAATAATAATAATAATAATAATAATAATAATAATAATAATAATAATAATAATAATAATAATAATGTCATAGCCGCTATCTCTATGGACTATTTAATTGGAGCTAATGTGACTAGGATAGCGGATTGTGACAGAGTGATATCAAATAATAATAATAATAATGATGATGATGATGATGATGATAATGATGATGGTGATGATGATTGTGACGATCCGACTTTCCAATGAAGTACGGATCATATGGATCGTCACCGTATGATAAAGCAATGAAATAAACATAACTAATCAAGGCAATCAACCAATCAACTACTTAATAACGATAGGTTTAAAGGATAAACAATCCATACCAACTCAAGCCCTAGAAGGACTTGTCAAAAGGGTTCAAGGTTCAACATAACCCAATCGTAAGGTAATTTAAAGCACGAGGTACGACCTCCAATTCAATACTAAATAAGCGGCTATAATCAAAACATTAATAATATCGAGTTAGGCAACAATTAAACGTGTGGACATGCATATGACGATGCATGCCCAAGGTTCTAGAAACCTTTCTAATTAAGCATCAAAAATAGGCGCTACTCGCACCACCGCACCCATCATCGATCTCTGCTCAACCCGCACGCCAAAACGAAATGCGGGGCTAAGTACAAAAGTACTCGGTGGACTCGTTACAAAACATTTTCTTTGTCAAAAGTTATTAATCGCCCACAATAGCATGAGGATTTTAGTTAAAAGACTCATGCCTATCAAACATTTTATCGTTTTCCAAAAGCTGCTCGGTCAACTATTTCATTCACGTTGTTTCCATATCTCGATCATTCATTCATTCATACGCACACTACGGGGTGGCCACACACATAGTCGCCGTGACCGGTCGAGGTAGCTAACCTTAACACACAACACATCGTACACAATCCGAGTTAGTCCTTAACTAAGTCGGATCCGATCGTTACCTTTTTAACGTTGGTGGACCAACACATTCACATACCACATCGATATACCAATCTCGGATAGGATAACAACAAAACATAAACATTTCGCGGTAATAATAACATTTCATGTGATAATATTTCATAATGCTTTGTAAAACATGCTTGAGATATGCATAACATTTTCGCTTCAAGAAAGCCCACCGCTAATCCAAAGCTTAGTGGTTCTAAATGAGCGGTAGTATCCTTCCTCAAAGAATTCACGCCCGATCGAACCCTTCATAAGAAAATAGCCGTTTTAGGTTCTTTCTATCGATCGATGGTCGCTTATAAATTACGACTTTAAAGTTCCCAATTAGGTTTCTTTATGATTTTATGTGATTGTTTTAAGATAATTTCTATTATCTTACATTCCCATTTCGAGGCTATATTACCTCATCGTCCATAGGTGAACTTCAATTATGAATTACATAATCCGAGTCTATCCGTGACTCTTAACCTTAGTTTTGTTTTAACGTTATTACGTTATAGGTTATCGGTAATCAAATTATGATTGGTAAATTAGATATTCTCAAGCCACTAACTAGACTTAACAATTATAGTTACGCCCTAGTAGGTTATGCTCGACGACTGTCGATTAGCATGATAATTAAAGAGGAATATCGACTTACAAATCAAGTGGACATATGCCATCATGTAAGTAATTAGTACTTAAGACTAAATGGAGTACTCCGAGAATATTAACTCGGCTTTTGAGACATAAGGATCGACATCATGTGTTCGAATCGTTGCTTACACATTACGACATTGTCTATTTAACTTAACTCGCCGGAGGTTACATATGTCGATAATCGTTATTCATTATCGAAGTTGTGTTTACGCTTGACTAATGTCGTAGTGAGTTGTCGTTATTCAATATTAACGTTGTAGCTCGACTCTTGGTTTTTCTAACGTAGAACTCACGTTTGGGTATCCTTTCATTAATAAAACCCTAATTCGTATCTAACTTCGATTCTTGTTTATTCCATCTTAAGTTAACGAAATTGGTCGATTTCTTTTCGATTCTCGCTCATATAGATTATGTTGTTTACGTCGGGTTTTGGTTTGTTTGCTCAACATAAACATAAACATTCAACATCGACAAAACCATACACAACATAAACTATGCTAAGCATTAGAAAACCCTAATTTCTAATGCAATACACAATCATTGTGTAAGTGTGCATAAGTGTTTCATTCATCCACTCTAATCACAACCATTCATTCTAAGTTTATAATTAACCATCATAGCATTATTTAACATTAGAAACGAACTCATACTTAGCCATTTCGTTACGCTTTTGATAATTAGCAACAATTAGCATACGATCCAATAAATTCCAATAAAATCATGTTGTACTCCTATCATACTATAGAATTTAATTATCAACTCAATATCATCATATAAAATTTTAAACCATAGGTTAAAATCTTTGTAATTTTCGGTAATTTCAAATCAACAAGCTTTGGTGTTCAATAAATTCCACAAAATTATTTTATGCTTATACTATATACTAAACATGAAATATCACTGTGATCATGCATTAAAAATTTAAACCCATGCTTTTCATCATCATTAATTTTCGGTATTCACATATATATATATATACATATTCAAAATTTCCAATCCTTCACAATATGATTGTATATGTAATAGCATGTAATATTAACACCAACATTTACCAATATTCATAATATTACACATCCTATTATTTTCAACAATAAAAATCAAATAAAAGACTACATATATATATAAGCCACTGTTCTTATAAAAAATAGGAGAGGTGTTTGAATAAATTCAAGGTTAATGTATGATGTTCATATCATACCCTAAACACCATATCTCAACTATTTTCAACAAACAAAACCAAACAATACTCTAAAAGTATATAAATATAATCGGTCAAAATAAAATAAAATAGAGATGTGTTTCAAAAATTCCAAGATTTTTATATGATGTTCACATCATATTTTAAACACCATATCTCAACTATTTTTAAAAAATAAAAATCAAACCATGGCCTAAATAAGCCTCAACACTCACGTTTTTTTTTTAAAAGTATTCTGGAAAATTATGATATTTATACTAAATGCTTATAATACATTAGCAAGCAACAATATCAAATAATATTCACAAAATCATGCTTTAACATATTTAAAAATAAATAAAGCATAAATCGAAAAAATATAAACATGCTCCAAAAATTATGAAATTTTTACAGTAGCCTTAGAATATCATTCTAAGAATTTTTCATTCACGACTCAAGAGCATTTGGAGGCTCTAAAGTCACGAAAATAAATGGGGAGCAAACTAGGGTTTTTAAACCCAAAAATTCAAAATAAAAATTCCACTCCATTAGGATGGAAGAGGATGATGAATAATACCTTCCTATGGTCTTAGAAGGATTATTTGAGTGTGGGAGAGGTTGGAAAGGAGGATTTAGAGTTGGGGGTTTGAAAAGTGTAGAGAGAAATTTGAAAAATGAGAGCAAATGTGAAAGGGTGAAATGGGCTGCTCTTGGAAGGTTTTTCCTTGTTATGGCAGACCTAATGGCTGTCATTTCCCATTTTGGGGTGGTCTTGGTGGTAGTTGGGAGGTGGATTGGTCAAATTACCCGCTTTGGTACGTTAATACCGACTTTAAGTTTTAACGCACTTTCGATCGATTTCTCGGAACCTTAAGGTTCTATCTTATTAAATAGCCTTTAAAAGACTTATTTTAATGATCATAAAATTTCACGACGTTCGGACGTCGCTTGATAAGTCAATTCCGAGTTATCATGAAAAAGCAAGCGTCCCGTGATTAAAAATATGTCCATTCAAAAATTCTCTTGAATTTTTGAGCTTTCACACATAATTTGAGTCTTATAAAGCATATTTTATTGATTTAGACCCTCGGTTCGAGTTTCGGGTCGTTCGGATCAAATTAGGGTTTTCCAGATATTTTACCCTGCGTTTCTAAGTTAAGTTCTTCAGAATTCCCTCGTAAATTGATTCTTATAATTTCTAAATTCATAATAAATCATTCCTTCATGATTTTGGTTGTTATCACTATTTATTATGATTAGCACGGACCGGAGGTTGTTCCGCTCAGTAAATAGTGTTTTAAGATCGGCCAAGGGCAAGTATGCCCGAAAATTCTCATCCTTTGCATTCTCACATGTTTTCAGTGTGAGGATTCTAAAATGAAACTGCTCGTGGAGATTCATTCTCGATCTTTCATTCTATGTTCAAAGCTACTCGAAAAACCCTAATCCCAGAGGGACTAGTTATCGCTGATTTCTTTAGTATTCGATCTCGAATCGATTCTAATTGCTTCATTGGTTTCCTTAAACATAATTAAGGTCTAAGAACCACAACTAAGTTATTCAAACATCACTAATAAAAGTTTTAAATTTTCGGTTATTACATACCATCCCTTAAAAGAAATTTCGTCCGAAATTTGCTAAATTTGGAAAAGATCCGATATTTCTCCTTCATAGCTGATTCCAGCTCGTGTTGCTTCTTCTCGACCATGGTGTTCCATAGAACTTTCACTAGCGGTATTTCTTTGTTCCTCAGCCTTTGATACGCTGGTCCAAGATTTCGCAGTAGTTCTATCGTAACTCATATTGTCATCGAGGACAATATCGGCCTGTGGTATCACATGGTGGGGTCATGTATGTACTTCCGTAGTTGTGAAACATGGAACACATTGTGCACGCTTCCAAAACTCATGCAATGCAAGTTCAGTAGTCACCGGTCCTATTCTTCCGTAATTTCATAGGTCCTACGAAACGTGGTCGCAACTTCCTTTCGATTCCGAATCTCATGATCCCTTTAGATGGAGAAATTTTCAAGAAGACCTTATCTCCTCTTGAAATGTAGCTCGGCGACGCTTGTCGCCACGCATTTACTTTTGTCGGCCCTGGGCCTCTTGATCCGTTGGCGGATCCGTCGCACGATCTCAATCATTTCTCCCACGTAGTCGTCCTAACACTCTTCTTTCTCCCACTTCATCCCAAAGAAAGTGGTGACCGACATTTCCTTCCATAAAGCGCTTCAGACGGGCCATTCCAATAGTCGCCTGGTAGTCTGTTATTGTAGGCGAATTCCACAAGAGGTAACACTTGTTCCCAACTTTCTCTCTATCGAGACAACGGTCCTCGATGTCTTCCAACGCTTGAATGGTCCTCCGGACCGTTCGTCCGTCTCATGGACGGAACGCTGTGCCGAATGTAGTCGTGTCCCCGCTCAATTTGTAAACCGTCCGTAATCGGGATGTAAATTTCGAATCTCTATCGACGTGATAGTCTTTGGAACTCCATGTAGACGGATAACTTCTCGACGCATAACCGTAGTAGTCTGTTCGATCCATGTGTTATTGGAATGGGTAGGAAATGCGCGCTCTTGGTCAGTCGATCGATGATGACCCAAATAGCGGTATGCCCCTTTTGTGATTTGGGTAGCCCGGTAACAAAGTCCATGGCTATATCATCCCATTTCCATTCCGGTATACCTAGCGGTTGTAAGGTCCCATACGGTCGTTGGTGG
This sequence comes from Salvia rosmarinus, assembly GCA_036937905.1. Classification (NCBI taxonomy): domain Eukaryota; kingdom Viridiplantae; phylum Streptophyta; class Magnoliopsida; order Lamiales; family Lamiaceae; genus Salvia; species Salvia rosmarinus. Next base: position 97,805 of record JAODLM010000452.1, read on the forward strand.
AGTGCTTTCACTTGTTGGCACGTCAAACAACGTTCCACAAATGAAGCCACATCTCGCTTCATTCCATCCCACCAAAATTTCTCCTTGAGGTCTTGGTACATTTTGGTGCTGCCGGGGTGTGCGGTATAGGAAGTCTCATGGGCTTCCTTCAAGATTTCGCTTTGAAGTTCTTCATCTTCTGGAACGCACACTCTCCCGTCATACAACAAAACATTATCTGTTTGCTTCAGAAATTTTGTGTTTATCGCCCTGATCTTAGCTCGCATTTCCTCTAGCTTTTGCTCTTCCTCCGAGCTTCTAAGATTCGACTTAAGTCGGGATTGCAATCAATGTTGCAATATGACCCTCATCGCCGAGACGGGCCTACGACTCGATGTTCATCCTCCGAAATTCTTTTATAAGTATTTCCTCATAACCGAGAGACATCCCAAACTAGGACGAGATTTATGACTCAAGGCATCGGCTACAACATTAGCCTTGCTCGGGTGGTAATTTATACTACGATCGTAATCTTTCACTAGCTCTAACCATCTACCGCCTCATGTTAAGATCTTTCTGCTCAAAGAAATATTTCGTGCTCTTATGGTCAAGATAGATCTCACATCTAACTCCATAAAGGTGATGCCTCCATATCTTTAGGCATGTACGACCATCGCTAATTCCGTGTCGCGTAGGATAGTTCAACTCATGTAGGCGTAATCGCTTGAGCGTAAGCAATAACCTTACCTTTCTGCATTAGTACACAACCTAGTCCATTCTTTGAAGCATCCGTAGATTGTGTACTTTTATCGCCTCAGTGCATCGCTAGTACAGTCTTTGTCGTCAATAACTCCTTCACCTGGAAACTAGCCTCACACTCGGGCGGTCCAGTGTACTTGATTCATTTCCTCAACAGTTGGGTCATGGGTCGGGCTATCGTTGAGAATCCTTCGATAAACCTTCGATAGTAGCCGGCGGCCCTAAGAAACTCGAATTTCATTCGGTTCTTCGATGATTCCATTCTCGAATCAGACGATCTTCGAGGGGTCTACTTTGATTCCCCACGGACACAATGTGACCCAAAATGTTACTTGCTTAACCAAAACTCACACTTGCTAAACTTGGCACAAGAGTCGCTCGCCTCAATGTTTGTAGTACAGCTCTCAAGTGCTCTTTGTGTTCTCGTTATTCTAGAGTATATTAGGATATCGCCTATGAACACCAAGACTAATTTGTTCAGTATGGGTGGAACACCCGCTCATAATATCCATAAACACCGCCGGCATTTGTAAGTCCAAAGGGCATCACGATGAATTCGAAATGACCATACCTTGTACGGAAAGCCGCTTTTAGGTACATCCTCCGGGTCTAATCCTCAATTGGTGATATCCCGAATTTAGATCTATCTTTGAAAAGACTCGCTCCTTTAAGTTGATCAAACAGATCGTCAATTCGGGGCAAGGGCACTTATTCTTAAGAGTTATCTTGTTTAAGTCTCGATAGTCTATACACATCCTCGCAGTACCATCCTTCTTTTCACGAAAGGACGGTGCTCCCATGGAGACACACCGGGTCTAATAAATCCTAGCTCCAAGAGTTCTTGCAGTTGATCTTTAATTCCTCAAGCTCCTTCGTGCCATCCGCATGGAGCTCGACACCGGGCGTAACCTCGGTTCGAGGTCGATCGTGAACTCGATTTGTCGCTTTGGCGGTAATCCCGTGAGTTCGCCCTGAAACACATCGATACTCCTTCACGATCGGACGCCTTCTATCCTCCTCTCATTCTCGATCTTCTTCTTGGAGGTAGACGAGGTAGGCATGGTTCTCGGTCTTGTTCAAGAACGCCCTTGCTTGTAGTGCGGATATAATTGGAACTCTCCTCCCATGTCGATCCCGTGAAAGTCGGTAGATTTCTCTCGGGGTGTTGGAAGGAAATTTTTCTTTCATTACACAAGACGGTCGTGACTATGTTCGGTTAACCAATCCATTCCTAGGATTATGTCCACATCCGCTGGGTACGACGTGAAGGTTCTCTCGTCATGACCTTAAGTGAGCCTAGTCCAAGCTCTAGGTTCGAGCATATGTGGGTTACCGTTTATGCCTCCCATCGAGAAGAAATTCTCATGATTTGTTCAACAAGGCTTAGATCTAATCCTAAGTTCTCTCACGCATGCTTCGTAAATAAAAGAGCATGGCGCCAAGATCAAACAAGAGGATAACAGTAATTGGAGAGTATTCCCATACCGCCAAGTTTCCTTGGTTCCTCGGCGGCTCTTGCGGAACTCTCTTCCTGGTTGAGGCGAGGCCTCGCTTGTCGTGGTTGTTGTTGCCGATAAAGTTGTTGTGGTTGCCGCCGTCGCCGCCGTCGTTGTTGTTGCCGTGGTTGAGGCTGTTGGGCCTTGCATCTTGCCGCGGTTGTCGCCATTGTTGTCGCTCGCTGTCGCCGTGGTTGATATGGTCGCTGATTCGGCCGATAGATCTTGAACAGGGGCTGTTGTTGGATCGGTTGAGCTTGGATAGCCGGACCGGTTGGACTTGGTCAGCACATTCGGACGGCCATTTCCTCCTCGGGCGTGTCCTGTGTAGTCCCTAGAGTAGTGGCCCTTCCGCCACACTTGAAGCATCCGTCATTCGTGAACGCCAGATGCCCCTTACGACTCCCATGGCACCGGGGCATGGGGAGCTTCACGAATTTTGGTTTCCGCCTGACGCGGGTACCATGGGCGCCCATTCCTCGCCCGTGCCTGATGGCACGTTATTTCCTCGCCATGGTCTCTCCGCCGGCCGCTGTTGGATCCTTGCCTTGGTGGGGTCCTTCCCACTTCCTCTTCCCGCGATCTCCTGGTGAGTCGGGGATGCATGGTGACGACTCTATCTTCAGCGAAGGTACCGATGTCCAATGCCCGATCGAGGGCCTCACGGTAAGTCGATCTCCGTGACCAGCCAATGACACCCCGATCTCATGGTGGAGTCCCGCCCAAATTTCGGCCCTCTTCTCATCGGTGTCGACCACCGAGGTGCATACCGTGACATTTCACGTAACGCACGGTCGTAATCGGTGACCGTGGTCTTCCTCGCGCAAGTTGTAAAACTCGTGCTCTTTTTCTTCCTGTAATTTTAGGAATGTACTTCTCGTACACTTCCTCCTGAATTCCTCCTGTGAGAAACCTTCCGATTCTTCCTCATCGGGGTTTTCTCTTCGCCCCACCAAAAGTCGGTGGCGCCAATATCCGGAAGGCAACGCATGACAAGCGCCCCGTGATGTGCAAAGGAGGAAATTGAAGATCCGCTCCAGAGCGCGAATCCATAGTTCAGCGTCCACGGGATTTCCAGTCCCATTGAAGGTGGGCGGGTTCTGTCTGAGGAATAGTTCCTCAATCTATCTTGCCGGTGGTGGTGGTGGAGGGGTGTCATCTCTTTCGGGTGTTACCTCACGGTTTCTTCTTCTCGGTGGCATTCTATCTTTCATAAATATACGTAATCAGATATCTTCTTATACCATCCATCACGATCATAGATATCTTAGCACGGTATGTATATATAATCATAAACATAAATCTAGCACGTCATCGAACACCATATATCACAACCTCAAAAACCAAAGCTCTCGGGGAGCTATCATCATATCAAATCAAATGTCTATACGAGGACTTTCATCATTACTTTTACGATCCACAAAAGGCCAGGTACGGAGTATGATACTCCGAAAATTAATATCAGCATCACTCAGTGTACCTAGCCACGGTGCGTATAAAAATCTAAACGCTACCGTGGTCATCAAAATAAGGGTTCATATCGGGATGACCTATCGTTTCTGCACGCATCGAAACATATACAAAAGTATATAGACAAAACACTATCTAGTCCTAAGAACTAGATCCATAATCGCCCGGAGCGTAAAATAGGGCTCAACGTGTTGGATTCATAACTGGAAGTATGGGTACTATCAACCTCCTCCATATCATCAGCAGTGCAGTCCTCCTTAGATCCTCCTCCAATTTTCTTCCGGATCCTCCTCCTCAACCTCTCAGATCCGTGGAGTCACGGTCTCTGATTCTAATGACTCTAGCTTCTTCCCGCCTAGGTCTCGGCGGATCTCACCCATGATCTCCTCATAAAAGTACGGAAATGGAGAAGCGATAAGACGGGCACATGTTTTCTTGCGGCGCATGCGATTAGGCCACATGAATCGTCAATCTCTACATTATCGTGGTACGAGGTCCGTGGGCGTGGCGGCGGCGGTAGAGACGGAAGTTGGTATGGAATGATTTGCGGCGATGGTCCGGGCGGGCAATGACGGGCTCGAATCCTATTGGTAGTAGGACCGTAAAGGTGAACTATCGAGGATGGAAGGTCCAGCCTCGAACATGTTTTCGCCACAGCTGTGCAAGAATTATGTTCCATCGATGCAAACGAGACACCTCCGGTGAAGCCACTCACCGGAATCTCATTACGCTAGGTGTACACCGCCGGGAGATATGGTCCATGTGTAGAGTCTGTGATATCATGAATATGTAGTTAAGAGGATCGACAAACGGGTAAGTCCGCTCAAGATCAAGCTCTCTCTACGACGATAGATGTAATCTGCGATATCTCACGAGCATATCCTCGCAATCGGATGGCGGTCTTGCGATCGTCAAGCACATCGTCATAATGTGACGTACACACGGGCATGTGCAGAGCCCAACGACGTACAAAATGAGCGGGAACTCGCCGATGTCTTTACTCAGCACATCCGGTGGAACGGTGAGTGTACCACCTCCCGGTGTGACTCTAGAAGATAAAGAGAGCCTAGTCGTAAAAACCGTCCGAACCATCTTATATTCCTAAGTTCTTATGAAACTACTTTCATGGTTTGGTCTTTGGAAGAGAGGCGCATGGTTCCTTAGATGCACCAAACGCTCGATGCCCAGCATTCGGGTAAAGGCTAAGTGATCACCCCATCTTATCGGGTCCTGGATTCCTTACTTTACTCACGTTATAGTATCACATCATATCCGTTCTCATTATGCACTTACGATTCATCATTTCTTTTATACCTTCATAACGTTATACTTTTATTCTTTTCACTTACGCCACGATAGAGGCAACACGCCGGTGTTGAATTCCTTCACGTAGAGGTTGGGACCCGTAATGCTGCGAACCTCCAGTTAAACAATCGCTCATCATCGTGAGACTCGTCGCGCTCTCATCATCGAATCCGCTCGATTGTGATTCCTTATATATATATATGTTCTCGCTCCTTCTTAGTATTTCGCTCAATTGGGGATGCTTATGTTCTCATACTAAGTTCGGCAAAAAGGGATCATGCGCCTTAAGAGTCTATGTTCTCATGGGAAACATACTCATTTACATCATGTCGTGATACAACAAGAAACAGATCATCGACACATTGTGCGATAATCAAGCATTCTCATTTACTCATTTACCAAGTTCCTAAACCTCAGAACTTTCTTTCAAACTAATGACCAATCAATTGAAACAACTTTTCAATTTCAAAATTTCCACTTTCCAAAATATTTTTCAACTTCCCAACAAGACAAGATTGAAATTCCAATTCACATTTCATATACTTCAATCATTTCAAAACAACCTTTAGTTGAAGCAAGTTACCTTCTTCCTCGTTGAAAGGTGACGACGATGGAGTGGCAAGCGAGAGGACCAAACCTAAACAATTTCTAGACTCAACTTTCAACTCGAGATTCAAGGAAAGAGTTTCTGTGGTTCGAGCTTAACAAGAGCTCGATACCACTTTGTGACGATCCGACTTTCCAATGAAATACGGATCATATGGATCGTCACGGTATGATAAAGCAAATGAAATAAACATAACTAATCAAGGCAATCAACCAATCAACTACTTAATAACGCATAGGTTTAAAGGGATAAACAATCCATACCAACTCGAGCCCTAGAAGGACTTGTCAAAAGGGTTCAAGGTTCAACATAACCCAATCGTAAGGAATTTAAAGTACGAGGTACGACCTCCAATTCAATACGGAAATAAGCGGCTTATAATCAAACATTAATAATATCGAGTTAGGCGGCAATTAAACGTGTGGACATGCATATGACGATGCATGCCCAAGGTTCTAGAAACCTTCTAATTAAGCATCAAAATAGTCGCTACTCGCACCACCGCACCCATCATCGATCCTTGCTCAACCCGCACGTCAAAACGAAATGCGGGGCTAAGTACAAAAGTACTCGATGGACTCGTACAAAACATTTTCTTTGTCAAAAGTTATTAATCGCCACACAATAGCGTGAGGATTTTAGTTAAAGACTCACGCCTATCAAACATTTTATCGTTTTCCAAAAGCGCTCGTCAACTATTTCATTCACGTTGTTTCCATATCCGATCATTCATTCATTCATACGCAAGCACTATGGGTGGCCACCTACACATAGTCGCCGTGACCGATCGAGGTAGCTAACCTTAACACACAACAACATCGGTACACAATCCGAAAGTTAGTCCTTAACTAAGTCGGATCCGATCGTTACCCTTTTTAACGCTGGTGGACCAACACATTCACATACCACATTGATATACCAATCTCGATAGATAACAACAAAACATAAACATTTCATACCAATAACATTTCATGTGATAATATTTCATAATGCTTTGTAAAACATGCTTTGAGATATGCATAACATTTTCGCTTTCAAGAAAGCCCACCGCTAATCCAAAGCTTAGTGGTTCTAAATGAAAGGTGTAGTATCCTTCTCAAAGAACACGCCCGATCGAACCCTTCATAAGAAAATAGCCGTTTTAGGTTCTTTCTATCGATCGATGGTCGCTTATAAATTACGACTTTAAAGTTCCCAATTAGGGTTTCTTTATGATTTTATGTGATTGTTTTAAGATAATTTCTATTATCTTACATTCCCAATTCGAGGCTATATTACCTCATCGTCCATGTGAACTTCAATTATGAATTACATAATCCGAGTCTATCCCGACTCTTAACCTTAGTTTTGTTTTAACGTTATTACGTTATAGGTTATCGGTAATCAAATTATGATTGGTAAATTAGGATATTCTCAAGCCACCAACTAGACTTAACAATTATAGTTACGCCCCAAGAGGTTATGCTCGACGACTCGTCAGATTAGCATGATAATTAAAAGAGGAATATCGACTTACAAATCAAGTGGACATATGCCATCATGTAAGTAATTAGTACTTAAGACTAAACGAGTACTCCGAGAATATTAACTCGGCTTTTGAGACATAAGGATCGACATCATGTGTTCGAATCGTTGCTTACACATTACGACATCGTCTATTTAACTTAACTCACGGAGGTTACATATGTCGTATAATCGTTATTCATTATCGAGTTGTGTTTACGCCCGACTAATGTCGTAGTGAGTTGTCGTTATTGAATATTAACGTTGTAGCTCGACTCTTGGTTTTTCTAACGAGGAACTCACGTTTGGGTATCCTTTCATTAATAAAACCCTAATTGTATCTAACTCGATTCTTGTTTATTCCATCTTAAGTTAACGAAATTGGTCGATTTCTTTTCGATTCTCGCTCATATAGTATTATGTTGTTTACGTTCGGGGTTTTGGTTTGTCGGCTCAACATAAACATAAACATTCAACATCGACAAAACCATACACAACATAAACTATGCTAAGCATTAGAAACCCTAATTTCTAATGCAATACACAATCATTGTGTAAGTGTGCATAAGTGTTTCATTCATCCACTCTAATCACAACCATTCATTCTAAGTTTATAATTAACCATCATAGCATTATTTAACATTAGAAACGAACTCATACTTAGCCATTTCACGTTTCGATAATTAGCAACAATTAGCATACGTATCCAATAAATTCCAATAAAATCATGTTGTACTCCTATCATACTATAGAATTTAATTATCAACTCAATATCATCATATAAAATTTTAAACCATAGGTTAAAATCTTTATAATTTTCGTAATTTCAAATCAACAAGCTTTGGTGTTCAATAAATTCCACAAAAATTATTTTATGCTTATACTATATACTAAACATGAAATATCACTTCGTATCATGCATTAAAATTTAAACCCATGCTTTTCATCATCATTAATTTTCGGTATTCACATATATATATATATACATATTCAAAATTTCCAATCCTTCACAATATGATTGTATATGTAATAGCATGTAATATTAACACCAACATTTACCAATATTCATAATATTACACATCCTATTATTTTCAACAATAAAAATCAAATAAAGACTACATATATATATATATAAGCCACTGTTCTTATAAAAAATAGAGAGGTGTTTGAATAAATTCAGGTTAATGTATGATGTTCATATCATACCCTAAACACCATATCTCAACTATTTTCAACAAACAAAACCAAACAATACTCTAAAAGTATATAAATATAATCGGTCAAAATAAAATAAAATAGGAGATGTGTTTCAAAAATTCCAAGATTTTTATATGATGTTCACATCATATTTTAAACACCATATCTCAACTATTTTTCAAAAATAAAATCAAACCATGGCCTAAATAAGCCTCAACACTCACGCTTTTTTTAAAAGTATTCTGAAAATTATGATATTTATACTAAATGCTTATAATACATTAGCAAGCAACAATATCAAATAATATTCACAAAATCATGCTTTAACATATTTAAAAATAAATAAAGCATAAATCAAAAAATATAAACATGCTCCAAAATTATGAAATTTTACAGTAGCCTTAGAACATCATTCTAAGCATTTTTCATTCACGACTCAAGAGCATTTGGAGGCTCTAAAGTCACGAAAATAAATGGGAGCAAACTAGGGTTTTAAACCCAAAATTCAAAATAAAATTCCACTCCATTAGGATGGAAGAGGATGATGAATAATACCTTCCTATGGTCTTAGAAGGATTATTTGAGTGTGGGAGAGGTTGGAAAGGAGGATTTAGAGTTGGGGTTTGAAAAGTGTAGAGAAATTTGAAAAATGAGAGCAAAATGTGAAAGGGTGAAATGGGCTGCTCTTGGACGGTTTTTCCTTGTTATGGCAGACCTAATGGCTGTCATTTCCCATTTTGGGTGGTCTTGGTGGTAGTTGGGAGGTGGATTGGTCAAATTACCTGCTTTGGTATGTTATACCGACTTTAAGTTTTAACGCACTTCGATCGATTTCTCTGAACCTTAAGGTTCTATCTTATTAAATAGCCTTTAAAAGACTTATTTTAATGATCATAAAATTTCACGACGTTCGGACGCCGCTTGATAAGTCAATTCCGAGTTATCGCGGAAAAAGCAGCGTCCCATGATTAAAATATGTCCATTCAAAAATTCTCTTGAATTTTGAGCTTCCTAAATAATTTGAGTCTTATAAAGCATATTTTATTGATTTAGACCCTCGGTTCGAGTTTCGGGTCGTTCGGATCAAATTAGGGTTTTCCCAGATATTTTACCCGGCTGCTCGGCTAAGTTCTTCAGAATTCCTTAAATTGATTCTTATAATTTCTAAATTCATAATAAATCATTCCTTCATGATTTTGGTTGTTATCACTATTTATTATGATTAGCACGGACCTGGAGGTTGTTCCGCTCGTAAATAGTGTTTTTAAGATCGACCAGGCAAGTATGCCAGAAAATTCTCATCCTTTGCATTCTCACATGTTTTCGTGTGAGGATTCTAAAATGAAATCCATTCGTGGAGATTCATTCTCGATCTTTCATTCTATGTTCAGCTACTCGAAAACCCTAATCCCAGAGGACTAGTTATCGCTGATTTCTTTAGTATTCGATCTCCGAATCGATTCTAATTGCTTCATTGGTTTCCTTAAACATAATTAAGGTCTAAGAACCACAACTAAGTTATTCAAACATCACTAATAAAAGTTTTAAATTTTTCGGGTTATTACAATGATGATGATGATGTCACGGTCGCTATCTCTATGGACGGTGTAATTGGGCCGTGACTTTAATGAGGATAGCCGGTTGTAACAAGTGATATCAAATAATAATAATAATAATAATAATAATACTCACAGTGTCTTCATTACTTATTCTTTTACTTGATAAGTTATGATATGCGTACATATATGCTTATTACTTTCAAAGTTATTTTATGTCGTATTCGTGTTCGTGTCGAACAAATCTTTAACGGGTCGTGTTCGTGTTTGGCCTTATCTTGTCTTGTCGTTATCGTGTCGACACGATAACGATCCGACACGCAAGAATTGTCAGTCCTAATCAATACTCCAACTAGAGGTGACTTGATTACGTAGTCTTGATTTTTTGTTTCAACTTTTTATTGTTAGAATATATGATATTGAGGGATTGAATTTAGATGCAGCATGTCAACATCATTGATGTTGCTGGTGTATTGTATTGTAACATATCTTTTGTTTTCTTCGAATGTGTTAGAATGTGAAAACGAGATCGGAATACACTGGAGAAGGATTCCTTTTTTTGGGGACGGATTTCGACTATTTCACTTTATTTTCCTCATTAAATAAATAATAATAATAAAATTTTCACTAAAAAAAATATGGATTGCAAGTAGGACTGTAACCGACCCTTGGAGATATTTTATTTTTACGAAAAGTTTCGTATTTGAATTGCTCTAATATAGTATTTGGACTTGTGGGAGTTTTCGGATGCGCCTAGTTAGAATAATAACGCTTAAAACTAGTGGACCTTATGTTGTTTAATTCATTGTTACTTCAAGACAATGAATTTAAGTTATTATTTCTAATTCAGTTAATCTAAAGTTTACTTTTTTTGGAGTATGCTATCGGAGATCATAAGGACCTTATAGTTTCAGTTCTGTATATTTGTAAATTCAAAATAACTCATGTTTATGATTAACTCTTTTTTGAAAAGTACAACCAAATAAAATGATCAAGTCATTATTTCTTGAACAACTCTTGTGCTAAGAAAAAAATAATTTTTTTTTGACCAACTTTTCATTGTTTCACGTGATATATATAGTTCCCTTCAGCAAAATAAAAAATAAAATAAAATAAAAGCGACACATTGGTTTGATGTTTTATTCAAAAAAGAACAAAAAGTAAGATTGACAAATAAATATTCCTCACAGTAAGAACGACAAATTTAATCGCAAAGTGAACACTTGTAACAATACTTTTTCAGCTCTACCATTTTTCTTTCGAAACAACAAGCATTGTAGCTTCTTAATATATAACACTGAGAGACCAAATGAATCCCAGTTACCCTATATCACAACTAAAGAAAAAAAAATATTCCACTCTAGGCTTTATTCAAAAGCCTAATTATGGGCCATCACAGTTTCAATCGGCCCAATAGATAAGTTTTAAGGGCCCATTAGAGATATGGTTGCTTGAAGGTTACTTTCCACAAAGGTTTTCTTTCTGGTTAGTGATAAATTAACATAATATGTACATATATAATACCTTTATGATTTGGGTAGATTTTGGATCGATTTTTGTAAATTGGTTCGGTCAAAAATAATTTTTTTGTGACTAATATAACCCTATCTATTTTGGTGTCCATGTTCTTACTTTTTTATACGATTAATGTTGGATCATCAAATCGAATGTTTAGAAGGAATGTAATGAAATTATTTGATCAGGCTTTTTGCACAAAACAGAGGAATGATCCATATAATCGCCTCTATCAATAACAGATTTACATCAAAAGATTGGATGAACTTATCGTGGTGATGGGATATGGCCCAACCAACGGGCCCACTAACAGCCAAGCGAGTGGGCTAACGCTGGTAGCAGCCCACGCGGTCGAGCCCTAATCATTGCCCAAAACGCTAGCCCCCCAACCGCCACCTCCGCCAATGAGAAGATGAACCAGGTCGGCGCCACCTCCACGTGGCGCAGAAGGCGAGAGGTCCCTGCCCGGCCAATGGAGGGCACGCCGGAGGAAGAGTCACGCAACGACCAATGGAGAGGTCGGGCGCCTTCGTGACAGAGTGAAGTCAGTATAAATAGAAGGAAAACCGATGTTAGAAGCGGTTAGCAATTTCATTGAATACAAAGGCAGTAAACAATACTGCATTTGAAAGCTCTAGTGAAAGTATTGAGAATCATTCTCCGTGGACGAGATCTCATTAACGATCGAACCACGAAAAGCCCGGGTGTTCTTTATTGCTTCATATAAATCTCGCACACTCACGTAGCTAGATTCATCATTGGCGCGTCGTGGGAACCTTTCGAACAAGAAAGCTCCATTCCCCACGACTAAATGGCAAGAACACGCACAACCGCCGCCAACGCTGGCAACAACCGCGGAGGGCGACCAGGTGGTCGTCGGCGTCACGGAAGGAGATCGCAGACGCCACTTAACGGTCACACTCTCGAGGGCCACATGGAAAATGTCTCCATACACCCCTCAGACCGCCCCCAACGTGGGGAAGATGTCGACCTCAACGAGGACGAGCAACAGCTCATTCGTCCCACGAGGTCCTCGGCCGAGCTGTGAGCGAGTTCCTCCACGCTAATCTCGGCCAATTCCAAAGCTTCCTCAACCGAGGACTAACGAGGCGGGTCCTCTAGGCCCCTGACCGAACACCACGGCCTCCCGAGGCACGCCTCCCCATACGAAATCGGCCACACCTCGGCGTGATAGCCGAGAGCGGCGGCCCCGACGCGGCGGAGCCGCCACCGCGGCCGAGCCGCCGACCTCATTCGCATGAGCCGCCACGCGCGCCGAGCCGCCACCAACGGCCGCCTCGCCATTCACAAGCAGCCGCCTCCACCTCGTCATGCCGACTGGAGAGTCGAAGCAAGCAGAAGGGAAGAAAGGCTGAGTCGAACTCCCCTGAGGGATGATAGGCGTCGCTATCGATCCCACCCCTCCGTAAAGAGATCGCAACGATCTCCGGGGTTCGACGGCACGGGAGAATCATCTCCCTTTCTCCGTGGAGATTCTAGACACGCCCCCCCGCCGGGTGACGGGCACCCAACATAGCGGCCCACGATGGCCTCGGAGACCCCTCCGACTTCCTTTTCGCCACACCACCAACATGGCGATCAAGGAATGGAAGATTTTCACATGCAAAATCTTCCCGAGGTGCCGATCTCCAACGCACGGCGTTGGTTCACCCGCCCGCTGTATCAAAGATACCTCGTTTCTGTGACCTCATGGAACAGTTCAGTGGCGCTTCTATCGAAGATGCCACCCCAAAGCAGCCCTCCTCCGATCTACTCACAATCCGCCATATGGACGAGACGATGTCAAACTCGCCTCGAGGTTCATCAAAGAGTCGCTCAAAATCGACGGCAAGAACGATCTCTACATCATCAACGCTCAAAACGGATCCGACCCGCTACTGAACAAAGAAATCACCGTGAGAAACCAAAGACGGCGAGTAAGCTTTTGAACCTGGTGGACAACTTCGTCAAGGAGACGAGTCGGATCGGAAGAAGCGGGAGATCCGGGACGCAGCGTAAGTCCGAGAGAAAAAGCGGACGATCAAGTCGAGGCGCAGATCGCAGGAGCGCCTTCGACAGGATCAAGAGAGGCCCACTGGAGTCCAAGCTCGGACCTCGGCCCAACCCCGGAGGCAGAGCACCCCCCCTGCTCAAATCAAGGGCGGAAATATTCGAGCTCCACGCCGAGCTCTTCCCGAAACCCGCCCCTATGAAAGGAGGATCCAAGAAGAGGTCCACGGACGAGTATTGTGACTATCACCAAGGGTATGGTCACGATACCGAGGATTGCAGAAACCTGGGCTCACAGATCGACGAGCTCACAAAGGTGGAGCCCTCAAAAATACCCTGACGAGCTGGTCAGAAGAATGCGAAGCATGAAGGAATGGGCGGCAACATCGCGGCCAACCCCGGTGACCCAACCCAAGACGACGAGGACGAAGGTCCCAACGCCATGGAGGTGTCTATGTTGTTACCGGACTGCCTCGACGACGAGGTCGTCCACTCGAAGAACGACGCCCGAGGCCGGCCCCGGAAGAGCCGAAGAACAAGCGACTCCGGGATGGCGAGAACATAACGTTCTCCAAGGAGGACCCCGTGCCCAAGATCATGCCGCACCAGGACGCCATCACCATACAGGCTGCGGTGGGCAACAAAAACGTCCACCGGGTCTATATCGACATCGGAGCCTCCGTCAGCATCATCTTCCGAGAGCTGTCTGGATAAGCTTGAGGTCTGAGGTATCTGTGTGCTTCCCGCCTCCCAGCCCACGGAGCTTCACTCAAGAAGTCCGCCCAGGGGGTCATTACCCTTCCAGCCACCCGTAGGCGGGCTCCTGTGTCGGTCACCAAGGCCATCCGATTTTCCGGTCCGGCTCCTCTCCGTATAACATTATCTCCTGAGATTGGTCAGACGCCACTTAAGGCCGTCTGCTTGGGTCTACCACCACCAGAAGATTCCCACCCCCTGGAGTGCTCAAGATCCAAGGGACCAAACGGTGCAAAAGAATGCCCACGGCCTCAACTCGTGATGCGGCCTCGCCCCGTGCATATAATTACGGGCCCCGAGGCCGATAGCAGGGATGACCCGACCGAGGACCTCCAACTATACGACGATGATCCCACGAGGTCATCCGTGTCGGCACCTGTGGCCCATGGACGTCCGCGGCACGTCATAACGACTTCGAAGGAATATAGGACGTGTTTGCTTGGTCCCCGCCGATATGACGGGGTGTCGCCCGAGCTCATAACTCACCGCTCAACATCGACCCGCCACCAAGCCATCCGCGGAAGAAAAGGATATTCGCATGAGCGCGGCCAGTCGTTAGGGATGAGGTGACTCAACTCAAGGCCAAGATCTTGTTCGAGGTCAACACCCGACCGGATGGCTAATCCGCCGTGGTGCGAACCGGCATGAGGGTGGCGACATGTGGCCGATTATACCGACCTCAACAAGCCTCGCCTAAAAGATTGCTACCCTCCCCGATATTGACAAGAAGGTGGAAGCTTTGGTGGGCCACGAGATGTTGAACTTCACCGGATCTATATGAGCGGTACCACCAAACCTCGATGAGTCTTGAGGATGCACCAAAGACTGCATTCATCACCGACTTGGCGTCTTTGCAGGCATCGAAGATGCCATTCGCCTCGAGAACGCCGGGGCTACTTACGGAGGATGGTGGATGCAACATTCAAAGACCACATCGGAGATCGTCGAGGTCTACGTCGACGACATAGTAGTCAAAAGTCGTAAAAAGCAGAGTCGCGCCGACGACCTCCCGGCACCATCCTCCAACCGCTCGGGTCGGTAACCTCAAACTTAACCCCAAAATGCACGTTCATGGTAAAACGGGAAATTCTTGGGTGCTGGGTTTCCAAGAAGGCTTGAAGGCGAACCCACCAAGATAAAGACGGTGCTTGAAATGCAAGTGCCAAAACCATTCATGAGGTCCACAACTTACCGGTGCACAGCCGCCTCAAGAGTTCCTCTCTGGCTGCAGCAGAAGCAGCCCCATTCTTTAAAATCTTGAGTGAGGGCCCTTGACTTGGCATGGCGGGAAGAGCACCACCGCCTCACACACCATGAGTACCTGTGGGCACACCTCGACCGCCTCCCAAAAGAGGCGAACTCTCTCCTTGTACTTGGCAGCCTCGGACGAGGCAATCGGTCGATCTTGGTGCGGACGAGGTCGGACGGCAGCCTTCCTATCTACTTCATCACCGAGCACTCAAAGGACCGGAGACAAGGTAGCGCTGCCTTGAAAAGGTAGCTTCGCATGGTGAATGCTAAGCGACGGCTCAACCCTACTTTCAGGCTCACTCCATCCAGGTACTGACCGACCTGCCCCTGAGGCAAGTCTTATCAAAACCTGAGTCATCCGGACGAATAGCCAAGTGGGCCACAGAGCTTGGCGAGCACGATATCTCGTCTTTCCCACCGCCAAAAGGGCAAGCTCACGATTTCTGGTAGAAGCCAGTTCTTGAGCTCGGTCGGACCGCTAAGATTAGCTCCTCCAACGCCTCCACCTCGGTCGTCCCAGCCCCAGACGGAGAACGGACCCTCGTCCACCGAGATAGTTGTTAAGTGATGTGACGTGACCGGAGCTCGCA